>JASJOG010000500.1:0-12500 GCA_030142905.1 Heliopora coerulea
TAGAGGTTCTCAATTATAACTTATTGGTAGGAATTGATTGGTTTCGGTATAACAATCTGATGGCTATTTTGGATGAATTTAAATCATAATGGTTAAAGTGAATTTTTTGAACCCATGAGAATCAGTATATGATGTGGACTTTAAACCATCTAATCACACTGACAGCACTAACAAAATAGACCAACATATAATACTAACTACTGCACGCCACAAAGTGCAAACTCCATGTGAACAATACACATGGCCTAACAAATGAGATAAATAAGTAGGCAAACTGTACATGTCATTCTGCACTCAACTCTGGAGATGACCATAGCTGAAACTGTCAAAATATGAGTCACAACAAAGACAGTACCACACTCTTTCCCAATAGTGCTTCAATGTGGATGATCAAATTTCACTATTATACCATTATTATTGACTCTCAAAGTTACAGATCAAGGCTTTTCATTTAATGTTGATGGCACAGAGATCAAATAGTAAATGACATCAAATTATTGGAAGTTTATATTGATTCCAAATTAAGTATGAGAAACATATAATTATCTAACATTTGTGTAATGTAAATAAGCAGCTTCTCATAATAATGGGTTTTAAGATCAAGTCCAGTGCCATATCAAGAGGGCCCCACTGGGGTGCTTGCCCTGGCACAATGTTTTTGGGGCAACATTGTCAGTAACAAAAATTCCACTTTTTGGTCTTTTTTTGTAGATTTAAAAAATTTGGTAACACTCAACAAAATGTTAAATTAGTATCTTGACTTTTCATCATTACTTGATGATTTTGTAGCTGCCAAGGCTTAGAATTGCCTGTTTTAAATTTTTAATTACATTTAAACAAATAAAAAAAAGGCATAAAAATGTGTTTGTACAGATTGAAGCATCCTATTTAGCTGTATACCAGTGGTAGTGATATGCAACTATTATGATATCAGGAGTGTCAGGTGTGTTAGAGGGGGCCTAGAGGGTAACCTCAACAGAGTTTGCCCCTGGGAAATTACCACCTAGGGATGCCTGTATTCAAGCTTTGTTAAATAGGGCATTTATATGGCTTTTTTTGCTGAAAAGTTTTTAATGCCCAAAATACTGACAACCTAGAGCTATTAATATGTAATCAGGCAATGAGACTAGTTACAGGTTACACCAGGTGAAAAGGAATTTAATTTACTTTTAGCAAAGACAACAAAGGATTACATAAGGGCTGAATAAACAACCAAACAGTATTGGAAACTCAAAAAAAACAAATTAACAGATTAATCCATTTAGGATATAAAAATAGAGTAATGTGTAAGCAGTGTTAAATAAGGTGAAAAATTCGAAGGTTGGTAACTGCTGTGACTGATCTCAAAGAATTCCAAAAATGTCTGGCATTAACCAGAATAAAATCCTAATGTATGCACTTTGCCCTTTATGGTTTGTCAAGTTGGCAATTAACCCATTGAGGGGCAGGTGTCCAGCTAAGCTGAATAAAGTTATTTGGCATTAGCCATAATGAAATTCTGCTAAATTTTAGTTAATCTTATTTATTTGTTAATAGAAGATATGTTATAATGAAATAAAGGTAAAATAATTTTGGGTTTTTTGTCTCTTATTTTTCTTTTTATTTTTAACTCTTGTTTAAAGTAATTCTTTGTTTAAAAAAATAAAAAGTAAAGGTAAAATAAAAATATGACTACCCAGTTTGGGTCAAGTGTAGTTTTGTAGATGCTTTTGAATTAATTAGGCAATAGTGGGCTCAATTCAACAAGCCCTTACCCTAACCTTACAGCTCACCCAAACCCAAACACTAAACCTAACTATAACCTAACCTAATTTAATCTTAATTCTAATTCTAATCCTAACCCTAACCCTAACCCTAACCCTAGCTTTATCTCTAACCTTATCCCTAAACCTAACCTTAACCTTAACCTTAAACTTAACCCTAAACGTAACCTTCAAACGAACTTTAAACCTAACGGTAAATCTAAACGTATCCCTAAAAGCTCAGTGGTTTATAAGTGTCCCCTAAACTGCACTCTTGCTGTGAACTTTTACGTGAGCCATAAACATTCTATAACCTTGACCACATATCACTGACCATGTTGAACGCGAATGAAATACTTATTTTTGATTGGTACAGTTATTGCTTGATAAAAGAGATGTTGTATTTGCGAGATTTGGCCCGTAGACCGCCTATCAATAGCCAAAGATATGTACCATCGATGCTAGGAGCCCTGGGTTCCTATGCTCCAGATTGACGTCATGTGGTTGCATTTTTTTGCCACAGGTCCCGGTTTTCTCATGTATGGTGTAGTTTCGCTTCCTCAGCCCTAATGCGTAAACTAAATACATATCAGTGAAGAAAAGGGATTTGGACTTAACTTACCAAACCAAATTTTGCCCGAAATTTAATGCTCCAAGTGTCAATTCTCCCCGAGTTTTTAATTTTATAAAAAACCTTTGGAAGAGGACTCCCCCCCATAAACTACGCCTCAGCTTATCAAATAGTTGCAGTGTTTTCTGACCAGTGAAACTGCTTAATTTTATTTAGGGAAAAAGGAAGAGTAAGAGAAAGCAATATTTTGAGACTACGCCCGTTAAGAATTGAAGAACAGTATCAGGATCTGGGGCATCAGGTGAATTAGGTAATCATGCCATAAAACACGTGATCTCATGAAGTCGTCAGATAACTGCGCGAAAGCGTAACTGTCTCGTAATTCACCTGAGACTTTCTGGTGTTTCCTTTTAGTGAAGCAACTGATGTGTAACGAATAGCAGACCAAATATTTTACCGAAATAGATTGACTTCTCAATTACACTAGGAGAAAAACTTGGTTATATACAGTTACTGGTAGTAGCTTTATGAAATCAAAGGGTGACCGAACTCCGAATGTTTTATAACGAAATGAATTTCAAGGAAAATTCCCGTATCAAGGTGACACGTAAGATAGGATAAAAAGAAAGACGGAAAAGTTTTCAACCCTTTAAAGGTTGAGTTCACTTTGTTTTGTTTATTGTTCTTTCATTGTTTCGCTTTGTTTTCCCATTTGTTCTTTTGTCCTTGATGTCCTGTAGACAGGACGCTGAAATGCTGCATCGAGTTAGAGACGACGTTTCATCGGCCGAAAATTAGCAAAATAGAACACTCTCTCGGCGCGTAATGGTTCGTCGTATTTGTATGAAACTGAACACTTCAATATTTGGACATTTGGTGAACTAGAAAATTAAATACGGGCGCCAGGAATCAGAAATACGGGCATTTTTATAAACACTCCAGTGAGCATGAAGTTTATTAATTTCAACACCATTACAAAACTATGTAAATGAGGAAAGTTCAAAGAAAAAATTGATGTCCTGCTATTTTGAATCTTACAATAAATTTTATATTAAAAGAAAGTTCTGTTATAGTATTATAATATCTAAAATATTTAGCTTTGCTAATTAAAAAGTCACCTGTCGAGAGTTGCAAACGTCGCGGTTATTTTTCGTAAATTCGCTAATGTCGCACTGCTGGTACTAAGAAGGTATCTTTTAAACTCTCAGTGCTTACTTGACTTTTGACAAATGTTTCGCACTTTTCAATGCCCATTAGTGAGATGTGCACAGAATAATAGTTCTTAAAGCTCCTGATCGATCTTTTAGAACAAGAGCAAAACGACAAATATATTCGCAACTGTTGTGTCAGCACTAATTAACGAAGTTAATTACTCAACGAGTCGCTATCAGCGAGAATCCTCGTCCATTTTTTCCAAAAGTCTCCTGACATCATATTAGAGATTTCAGAGAAAGTGTTTTTGGGCATAGTTTTTTAGTTGCTAGCGAATGCGTCTAATAATTCATGGCACTTTGACACAATAATTGTTTAGCGGCAAGCAAGGAACGCATTTGAGTGATGGGCGCACTTGCAACGGTGAAACAGCTTCTTTTAGTTTTACTGCTTTACTAGCAATCTCTCACCGAACATATACAAAGAACTGTGAGTAATCAGGTGAAATAAAAAAAAAAAAATACAGTTTGATGTCGTTGACGAATTTACCTACGGCCTTAAGATATGTTCTATAACTTTATATAATGTTCTGATGAACTTCCTCATCTACTGCTAATGCACTAAATAATCCAGCACTACCCTTTTAAGTCTAGCCAAAAGAGCAAGGCTATAGTTTCAAAGGTGTATTCCGAGATAATAAGAACTCAATGACATCATTTTCTAAACAAATTTAGTACTTGTTGTAAAATACCTCTGACAATAGTCAGTTTCGGAATTGTTGCCGAAGATCCATACCTAATGATCATATTTTCTAGTTGAAATAGATTCTCGTTTATTAAAAAATAGCGTTTCGTTGATTCACCAACCAGCGTATGGGGGAATCGTGCTCATTTTCGTCCTTGGTAAATGACGAGAATTCTTGCGCCAGAGTGCGGAGTATTTATCGGATGTAACCTGTGTTTCCTGAGTGAGTGAGTGCCAGAAAGTATTATAACATCTTAGTTCTAACAAAGAGTACGAAGATATAAAAATACCAGCCGTTTCACCCGTTCTAAAACGCTTAAAGCGTCAGTTCTAAATTTTAGAATAACGCTTTAAAGCGTGGCCCAATTGTAATCTGGGCAACCTAATCCCAACCCTAACCCTAACCTCAAGTCTAATCCTAACCCAACCCTAAACCTAAACCTAAACCTAATCCAATCCTAAAGCATTGACCAACTCCCCCCAGCTTTCTTCGGAAGACTTTCGTATGGCCAGGTTGCTCAGATTACAATCTGTCCACGTTTCAAAGCGTTATTCTCATATTTAGAGCTAAGGGAAGCGTTTTAGAACGGGTGAAACGGGTGAAAAATCTGACTTAGCCATGAAACTAATCTCTTTTCGCCCAGGTAAGAAAAACTAATAATAAATAATTATATTTATTAAAGCCACTTGTGGAATTGGCTGGTTAATCAGCAGAACTTGATCTTTCAACGGACTCGCAAGAGATTGCAGCTCACAACATGTCTTCAGCAACGGGCGTCCGTGGAATCGATAGTATGCAATCGACGACAATTCTATGTTGGGGAACTAGGCAAAAACAAACGGGAGGAGTAAGGGTACCCGTTGGAGATGAGTTCAAAATAAGAAAAATATTCTGTAAGGTGTAGTGGTGATGAAAAATGAAAGTGTCCACTGGTTTTCATTTTTCATGCTGTTTTTTTTTTTCTATTTAGTATACAAATTCTATCAGAAAACATGTTCTGATAAGTTACAGCTGTCAATAATAGTCATAATTATTTATTATTAGTTTTTCTCACCTGGTCGAGCTTGGATTAGTTTCATCTCACAGTCAGTTTACTCTGTCTTTCCGTACACCTTCTTAGAACTAAACCCCCGTTTACAATGTTAACATATTGCGCACGGCACGGCTAGAATTTTGGCACAGGTGCCGCTATTTTTGAGAACCGCATGGGTAATTTTCACAGTGTAAAATGTGCGGACTTCTCAAAATTTGGTACCCGTGTCTGAAAATTTAGCCGTGCCGAGCACCTCTGTATATATAGGTCTCGGCACAGCTAATTTGCCGTGTCGTGCCCAAAATGCTACAAAGTAAGCGGGGTTTAAGATGTTCTAATACTTTTTGGCACTCACTCACTCAGAGGAACACAGGCTGCAACCGATAAATATTGCACAATTTGGCCGCAAGAATTCGCGCCATCGTCCAAGGAAGAAATTGAGCACGTTGCCATCATACGCGGGTTCAAACACCAATCTACCACGACAATTCCGAAACTGATTATTACAAGTGGTAATATTTATCTCATTAAAATAACGTGACTGGGTTCCTATTACGTCGAGCACACCTTTGAAACTGCAGCCTTGCTCTGAGGTTTGACATTAAAGCTAAGTGCTGGGTTACTTAGTGTATTACCAGCACAAAATGAGGAGGGTCGTCTAAATAATGTAAAATGTTATTCAACATATCTGAAGGCCGTAGGTAAATTCACCAACGGTACCAAACTGACTTAAAAGTGAATTTTTCAAATAATTTTGTATTTTGTTTGCGCATTAAAAGCATTTTGTACTTTGCAAGTGCAGTGTTACTCAAAAAGTCAAAAAATTTCCTTGCTTATCGCTAGACAATTACTGTGGTGTATTGTGTCAAAGTGCCATGTTATTATAAGACGTATTCGCTAGCAAATGAAAAACTATGCTCAAAAACACTTTCTCTGAAATCTCTAATATGATGTAAGGTGACTTTTTGAAAAAATGGATGAGGATTCTTGCTGGTAGCGACTCGTGGAGTAATCAACTTCGTTAATTAGTACTGACACAACAGTTGCGAATATATTTGTCGTTTTGCTCTTGCTCCAAAAGATCGATCAGGAGCTTTAAGAACTATTATTCTGTGCACATCTCACTAATGGACATTGAAAAGTGCGAAACATTTGCCAAAAGTCAAGTAAGCACTAAGAGTTTAAAAGATACCTTCTTAGTACCAGCAGTATGACATTAGCGAATTTATGAAAAATAACTGCGACGTTTGCAGCTCTCGACAGGTGACTTTTTAATTACCCAAGCTAAATTTTTTACATATTATAATACTATAACAGAGCTTTCTTTTAATATAAAATTTATTGTAAGATTCAAAATAGCAGGGCATCAATTTTTTCTTTGAACTTTCCTCATTTACATAGTTTTATCATGGTGTTGAAATTAATAAACTTCATGCTCACTGGAGTGTTTATAAAAATGTCCGTATTTCTGATTTCTGATGCCCGTATTTAATTTTCTAGTTCACCAAATGTCCAAATATTGAAGTGTTCAGTTTCATACAAATACGACGAACCATTACGCGTCAAGAGCGTGTTCTATTTTGCTAATTTTTGACCGATGAAGCGTCGTCTCTGACTCGATGCAGTATTTCACGTTTAACCTCGAAACGAAATTCCTTTGCAAAGTTTTACCGTGATTTTCAACAAAAGTTCGCCAAAGAGATTATCCAGACAAAATATGAAGAAATCCGAAATTTCATGTTTGTCTACGAGTTCTTAATATTTACAGACATCCGCTCTTAAAAAGTTAATGCCGCAAGGAGTGCTATGAAAGTGAAGATGAGCAATAAAAGTCTACGAAAAATTAAGACGTAGTTGAGTTAGTGCAGTTAGAAAGTCTTTCTCTATTTCTGTCGTCGACCAGGAAACTTGCAGTGGTAGGAACCCTGTCTATTTGTTTATCTGACGTGAGCTATGGACGAGCTATAAAAGCCATCAATTATAAATTTAGCAGCTCTTCAAGTAAAAATGAGGAAAGATTTCGTAACGTCTTCTGTTTAAATCTGTCACCTCTTATAACATTCAAAGTCCCCTTTGTTTCCTCAATCAGCCCCAGTTCTTTATTATTACTTTTTAATCCATTAATTAACTGCTGGTGAAAATAAGTCAGAATCAAACTCGTCTAGTTGTAGAAATCAGCATTGATACTCTAACCTACCGACTGAAAAGCTAAGACAATTCTGAAAAATGTTACTTTGTGAAACCGTATTGATAGATTAGGAAGGACCAAAAGAAGAAGAAATAAGTGGCAAAAGAGTGCGATACATTTGAACAACCAAGCATCTTTTGTCTGTCAGATTGAGAAGATGAAATATTTCTTAACGGGATAATCGTTTTGAGCTCGCAGACTGATAAGAGAAAGGATCATGTAAGCTGTCTACTAAAATGAACCATCATGCTCTTTTACAGTTGATTTCTTCTAATTGTGATTTTGATTTTTCAGTCTTTATGTTTTTCACGGTATATTACATGTTTTTCTGTTTATTACTCAAAAATGTACTATCGTTACCGCCAACCTCGAACTTATGAACGCGAAAATATATATATTTTATCGAGTCAGCACTCATTCACATATTTATCACGTCTTAAAAATTTTTTGCATAGAAAATAACACCATTAGCACATGGGTACGTAACCATTTGCATAAAAAGACATTCAAGAGCATCAAGAAACGACCATTAACACCATTCTACTACACAATGGGGAGAATAGAATTTCAATTACGCAAGAGATTTGTCTGGTCTGTTCTAGGGTCGATTTAAAGCTATATTGAGTCATAATATGTATTTTTGAAACTGTTAACGAACTTTAGTTCACTGCAATTTGTTAACACACACACACATCAACTTTGATGTCTTCCAAGAAAATCTATTTCGCGGTCAAAATACAGCACTGAAAACTTAGATCGCAAAGCTTTCATTTCTAAGCGTTTTTCTAAAGAAGTGAGAATTGACGTGTGTTAGCAAAGTGCTGTGAACTAAAGTTCGTTTACAGATTGAAATATACACGATACAGTTCTGTAAACCCTTAAATAGTGTATAGTAGAATGGTGTTAACAGTCGTCTGTTAACGCTATTGAATACCCTTTCATGCAAATAGTTGCATACCTATGCTACTAATGTAACTTTCTGTGCAAAAATTTTAATGAACGTGACTAAGGAGTAAATTAGTGTCGATTCAACAGAGTGAATGTATTTTCGCTTCACTGAGTTGGAGGTTAGCGTTAATGATAGTATATTTTGTGGTAATGATTAGTATTTTGGAGGAGAGTAAAACTTAATATCATAGCCATAGAAAAACCTTTGCATACAGGACTATTGGCCACAAAAGTGTTTCATCGATTTTTATGGAAATAGTAACGTTTC
The DNA here is from genome assembly GCA_030142905.1 of Heliopora coerulea. Classification (NCBI taxonomy): domain Eukaryota; kingdom Metazoa; phylum Cnidaria; class Anthozoa; order Scleralcyonacea; family Helioporidae; genus Heliopora; species Heliopora coerulea. Next base: position 8,648 of record JASJOG010000500.1, read on the forward strand.
AAAATAGCTTATTTCCCGTGAACGAAATTTAATTCAATACAAGCTTGTTGACTCCCGTATTTTTTCTTTTTTTTTTTCTTTTTTCTTTTTTTATTAGTACTTCAAGTATTTACAACCAACATGTGGATCATCGTATAGATATATCAGAACAAAGTGTTGCTTGGGTAGTATTGAATGGGGTGTAACAGGCCAATACAGGATACAGGATTGCTGAGACTTATACGAAAGAATTAACACAGGTCATTTCACATGTGAATTAGGTATTTCATAAGTGAAAATGTTCACGTTTCATATGTGAAATGTAAACTTCATGAGTGAAAATCCTCCAGTTCTGTAGGTTTTTTGTATGTAAATGACATGTGAAATTTTCGCGAGGGAAGTCATTTGTAAGCAGCTGACCAAGAGTAAATTGTTTGAAATTTACATTTTTAGAAGTGTGAGAAATGGGAGATGTCTTGAGATGACAAATTAACGTTCGTCAAGCTCTATCCATAGAAAAACGATTTCTGAGCCCCAGACGGGGATCGAACCCCAGCCTTCTGATGACCGGTGAGACGGTCTAACCATTGAGTTACCAAGTCTCAGATGGTGAGCTAAGGTGCAAGTTCAACATGTGTGACTTAAGCGGAAGCCACTATCTGTTAATAATGATATTGATGAAGTTTATGTTTTTAGAAACGTGAGAGCTTGGAGATATCTTGAGATGATAGATGAACAATCGTCAAGCTCTATCCTAACTCTATCCTTGGTAGCTCAATGGCTAGAGCGTCTCACTGGTCATCAGGTTGCGAGTTTCATTCCCGTCTGGGGCTCGGAAATCGTTTTTGTGAGGATAGAGCTTCACGATCGTTCATCTATCATCTCAAGTAAATCGTTTGCATTTAGGGCTACTCCGAGAAGAAATCGTTGCCAGAAATGAAGGACAACGTCGGGATCATAGAGATCATATGTTAACATGAAGGAGCATATAGTAGCTCAACGTCACTGAACCCGAAGTAACCAGTTGAAGGTTGCCGTATTGGTTAAATTGAGAGTCAAACCAAACAAAGCCCAGATAAAAGTCCAAAGTCATAGTCAAAGGCTATTTCACTTTTCTCTCCTGTTTTAATATTTTAAAAAAAAAAACAAAACAAGACGACCGCTTGGCGTTAACTCGGGCTACCATGATCAGTGGGGAATCCAATGGTTTTGTACATGAATTTTTACCCGCTTTAAAATGAAACGCAAAAGTTGTGGATGAAACCATATGCTGTCTTTAAAATAAAATATAAAAGTTTTCGATGAAGCCAATTGTTGTCTTTGAAATGAAATGCATAAGTTTTGGATGTTAAATTTAAATGGAGAACTTTTCCATGTTAAAATGAAATACAGAAGTTTTCGATGAAGTCCATGTGTTGTCTATGTTGCTTTGAAAAAGATTTTTATTTTGATTCCCTGGACAATGTTGAGTATTGCGCTTTTGTTCCATATTATGCTTTTCTACTATTACAGCATGCAGTTAATGGAATGATCAGACATTAAGTACTGTTGCAGAGTATGCCATGTTGATTTACCAGGAATCCTTGAATGATGGAAATGAGTTTACCTGTGATTATATGGAGCAAGTTATAAACATATATGTCTGGACAAGCTGTTACAGGAAACCAAGCAAACAATAACTCCAAACACTTTACGCCTTGATAGATTACAATCGGTCGGCATTCTAGTTAGTCTGGGTCTTGGTCTCTTGTGATTTCAAAGTAATAATGGGCTTATATATGAACAACTGACACATGATTGTTCATTTACTATATAAGCTAACTGGGTATAAATAAATTAATTTGCACAATAATTAACAATTTTCAGCCATAACCAAATCTCTGACAGGGTGACTGTGTCTAGATTGCACTAAACGTGTGACTGTTAATAAATGCGAAACTGGTCTGTATTTGTTTCTCTAAAAGCACATTCAAAAGTGAAAGGGTATTCTACGATCGTCACAAGATGTACTGATAACCAGATCTCAGTGGAAATTTCAGAGTACATCGGCAGAGTGCAAACAAAATTTAGACAGACGATCAGTAATAAAACGCATGCACCAGGAAATCTTACTACAGTAACTTTGTGGAACTATATGCCATGCAATCATTTAAATCATATCGTGTTTATTTTGTGTTAACACCACAATTAAGACTCAGAGTAAAAAATGAAGCAAATTACGAAGTTAACGCTGAAATACCTCGATACAAGGTTTGTCCACTGTCACGGTGAATCGTGCTTCTTATACCTTCGATTATATTTGAAATTGTTTACAGGTTAACAAGGTTTGAGTAACCCTTTCTAACATTATTCATTGACACATTCAAACGATAGTTTTGTTGAGAGAATTATTCGAAAGCTTTCTTGAAGTTCAATGCATTATGTAAGCATTATGAGCATATTTATGACCAACAACCATCGCAGTGATTGTGTGCTATGCCCACCATTGACCTTGTTCACACTGTGCACTTGTTTACAGAGCTTATTTTCCATATGATTCAAGAGCCAAAACAGGCTAACAACTGACTGGCAAGCTGACTAGCCAAGTCAGAGAGCTGTGTCAGTGGGAAAGTCATTGACGCCTTCGAATATATAGTCGAAGCTTTACAACGGCGATTCCTGAAGCGTTGAGAAACCGCGCGAGAGAAAACGTCGTTTGAGGTTTCTGAGTGGCTTGTCAGTTTTGGTTCTACTCGTGTGCGCATTGTTATTGTGTATAGGCCGCCGTATTCAGAGGATCATCCAATAACTACTAGCGTTTTCTTTCACGAGTTTGCTGAATACCTTGAATTTGTCGTCATGTCCAGCGATAAGTTACTGATAACTGGTGATTTTAATTTCCATATGGATGTGCCTACTGATCCTAATAACATACATTTCAGAGATCTTTTAGACGCGATGGGTCTTGTCCAACATGTGAAGCAACCTACCCATATACATGGCCACACCTTAGATCTCATCATTATGCGCCAATCTGATAACTTCATTGCTGAAGAGTTGCTTTTTGAAAGATTTATCTCCGATCATGCTGCCTTGATATGTAGTTTAATGACACGTAGACCAGTCGTAGAACTGAAGCATGCTGAATACAGGAAGTTGAAGTCTATTGATTCTGTACTATTCGCTGAGGACATTCGCAATTCTATTTTGTATATAGATCCCCCTGCCGACTTGGACAAACTAGTTCATTGCTACAATACGACGTTGTCATCACTACTAAAAAAGCATGCCCCGATACTTTCACGAAAAATAAGAAATAGGCCCAGGCCGCCTTGGTTTGATGATGAGATTATGCATGCAAGGCGTGACCAAAGCTGAGAAACGGTGGAGGAGAACTGGACTGGCCTCGGACCTTTTAGCGTTCAAATCCAAGAGAAGTTATGTAATATATGTTATGAACAATGCGAGAAGAACATATTATAGTCAATTTATTGAAGAAAACAGCTCAAATCAGTCAAAGTTATTTCGGGAGAGCAAGCGTCTATTGAATATTCAGGCTGATAAAACTCTCCCGCCTCAGACGAATGCTGTTAAGCTCGGCTAATGATATGGGGGACTACTTTGTTCATAAGATCACTGCAATAAGATCCAAGCTGGCGGCCAGCAGTCAGTCCCTTCTTAGTGCTACCCAAGAATCTGATTATACTACCACCTTGGAAATGACTGATCTTTCTCTGAATTCGCGCTACTTACTGAGGAGGATGTAAAGAATTTAGCACTAGCCTGTAAGAAATCTTGTGACCTTGATCCACTTCCATCTTCTATATTGTTTATACATCTGGACCATCTACTCCCTGTCATCACAAAGATGATTAATTTACCACTAAAGACTGGC
>JASJOG010000500.1:17500-141553 GCA_030142905.1 Heliopora coerulea
TTAAAAGGTTTTATTTTATATACGTACATATATATATATATATGTATAATTCATGAATATTTCATGAGGAAAGTGCAAAAGAAAATCATAACCGTGTCTGGTCTTCATAAGTGATAAAAGCACATGTCCCTTTATATGTAAAGAAGTAGTTCATTTTATTCGGCTTACCAAACTTCAATTTCCAAACTTTCTTCGTGAATTAGCATATTAGGAGGTTCACTTCAGAAAACATCTAAAAAACTTTCAGTTAGTGCTTTATCGGATCTAAAACACTCGGCTATTGACTGGTATTTTAAATCCGGATAAAGCACTGCCTGCTCGGTATTTAAATACTACATTTATATATATATATAATAGTTATGGATATATATTATTTATATTATGTATAATATATATAATATATATACTAATATACATACTAATTTATATACTAATATATATACCAATATAACAATATGTATAATAATATAATCATAAAATATATAACCAATTACTATATATAATATATCGATTATTATATATAATAATATATAATAATCGATTTACCGAGTCTGTTACAGTGGCTGGAGTGGGAACGAAATGTAAAGAAGAGACACAGCAGGAAGGAGTTGAAATTCTGGAGGAAAGTCAGTCAAATAGCTTAGAGAAGGATTTGGGAAACGAAGAAGAAATTGGGAGGGACTGACAAAGTGCTGTCTCCTTCACAGCAATGCAGGATATGTAACAGATTTTATTCGTTGATAAGTTTTTGATTTCCAATATCGTCCATCGAATTTATTAGGTCAAAACATTTCGAGCGCATGTGTAAGACTGGTGGGAATATTTGTCGATCACAGGAGAAAATAAAAGCAATACTACACTGGAACTGACGACTCATTTATTACCAGATATAATTCTGCATGTCCACTTCACGTTACCTTTAATGTTACAAAGAGAATACCATTGATATATCTTTACATTAAAACAAATCCGTTGACATGATCTCAATTCTTAAAGTACAGCAAAGAACAAAAAAAAAATGCACTATCGATTTTACGAAATTAGCACACGTTTTGTTGGAGTAATCGAGATAGTTGTAACTCTTTCCTGACCCGTTAGCCAGAGTAAAATACTAGAAGTCTTATCGCGCCAAGAAAGAGTTAAAGAAATGAATGGAAGTATTATCAAAATACACTCAGCTACATAAAGTCCTTCATTTGCGACGAAATGACCACAAGAAATAAGGAATGGAACTAGCAGCAAAAGAATTATCCAGTTAGAGCGTTTAATAGAGTATTCAATCCTTTTTTTTCTGATTTGCAACGAAAAGATTTGGCTTTTCGCTAATGTATCGGTTGTACGGCTATGTCGGGAAACATTGCTTGATTTGATATTTCTAAAACACAATCCAAATAGCATTCCATTTTTATTTTCTCATGGTCAGTTTAATATGCCCGAGGAGTGCTTCATCAAGTAAGGTCGACTTCTTTTTCGTTTGAAACAAATGGACTTACGACTACTAACTGTCTTTTGAGTCAAACAGAGATCCTTTTTGAGTTCAATTGAAAACATAATTAAAATAAAGTGGAAAACCTACTGACGCATTTCTCTCAATAAGTTGTTTCACTTGAATTTGGTTTGAATAAGTTAATTTGTTTATTTGTAAGTTTGGACTAAAAGACGAAGTTAAATAAGTGGACTAGACTAAAAATTTAATTTAGCTCGACTCGCTAAGAAAAACTCTGTTGCTTAACCAAAATGTGAAAATCCCTGACATTTATGGTGCAAGGATAAAATCATTGATATTATTTATCCATTGCTCCATTTTCCAAATCCGTTAGTTAAATGTGCCCAGCAGTTGGTTACACGTGGAATATTAATAATAACATTTTTTTAACATCACAGCATTTTGTTTTGGTAGAATGCGATAATAAACACAGACCCGTCACTCTACGGTTGCATTGCTCCAAGTGGAAAATGAAACTAAAGTCTAGTTTATATCAATTAATCGAAAAATTTAGGATTTTTAGCAAAGAATTCCACTGATATGATGTTTCAGACAGAGCGCGGTCTTTTATTTATTGTTGCGTGCTACTTTTGTCTTGATATCGTAAATCTAAATGTTGAAGGGAATTGTGCGTGCTTTACTATGTGCTGTTCTCCTCTACAATGGAGACCTTACGATCTACGACGTCAACATCGACGACGACGTCGTTTTAACAAAACAATTCTTTACGGAAAACAAAGAAAATGAATCACTTTTATCCTCCAGAGCATTCTCAACACCGTCGTCGTTGAACATACAAAGTCATTCAGACTATTTTCACGTCCTGAAGACGACGTCAGCCCGCAGAGTGAAAAAAAGTTGTTCCTTAAGATTGAATTCAACCCGAGCCTCCATTCGTTTTAGGAGGATTGGAGTGTTTCAAGAGTCATAAAACGAGCTTCAAGTATCAAGCATGGTGGCCAAGAAACCATGGTTTCTTCAAATGCCTAAATTTTAAAAGACGTCGTCCTTCAATTTAAGGTTGTAGATAGTAAGGTCTATTAATTTATCAAAAACGGACACTTATATCAGTTCTTAACTTCGTCACACAAAGTAGCGTTTTAATTGAAAAAAACAAAAGATACGCAGAGAGCAAAATAAAATCGAAATACTGAAGGAACATGAAAGTTCGCAACTAAATGTATTAATCATGTATTTAACGAGAGGACGAGATCACGTTATTTAACAAGCATCTCAGTTTTCTGTACATGAAAGTGAGCACGAATGAGAAGAAGATTATGAGCTTTCGAAGAAACCCAAATACTGCAACCAGTATAACTATCGTAATAGGGGCAAGAATGAGAATGCTTTCCGTGATATTGAATTTGTGAATTAATGATGAGCTGCTTGAGTAGCAGGAATAGTCTTCATCGTGGTAGAAAGCTTTCACGAGAGTAAATCCGCAGAGGATTGTAAGAATACTTAGAGACAGCGTCTCCAAGAAATTGTCAATTGCAGCTTCAAAAGGTTCGACGTATAGATGCGAGACTAAGATAAGGACACACATGGTCAAAATGACCATCATACGAATACGAATGTCATAGATAAATGTAAAGGCGATGACAATGATTAGTCTGCGAAAGATAAGAACGCCCTCCCATGGAAGGTGTGAGCTGCAAAAGCACATGAACCTGCGGTGCCTTCGAAAAGGTCCAGAAAGAGAGTTGAGGACTGCTTTTCTAGAAAGTATATCAGCAGTATCTCCTTCCTCTGTGATTAGATCAGCATCTCTTTCAATCTGCGGCCTACTTTTTCTCAGAAGCAAGTACAACCAATAGCAAGAAAAAGGCAAAGGAAATAGACAACCCAAGCAGAATTGGTAAACTGATATTAAGCCCATTCGTAAGACATAGGAGCCTAGAACTATTACGAGAAAATATGGCAAAGTGGAAAGAACAACGTAAGCTATTAGGAAATATTGGAACGTGTGATGACACGCAACTGTCCCGTCAATAAAGAGAATTTGATGGTCTCCAAATGGAACACATTGGAGCAAAGTAAAAACCAACTGAGCGGATGAAGAGTAGACAAGAAGGGAGATGTGAGTAAAAGCGGAAAGAAGGCGAATAGGAAGATTTTGAATACTTTTCGACTTTGGACGATCAGGTGAGGCCGAGGTAATTTGAGAAATATCTTCCGTGTTGATAAAGGCTGTATTATGCCTTCTCAGAAGCTTGTAAAATTGGATGAGCAAAAAAGTCAAGAACGTTATACCTATTAAGAAAAATCCCATCGAGTGTAGTAGGACAGTTTTTTTAATTGGTGTGACGTTTTGTAAAGGGCAGTCAAAGTGGATAAAATAAAAATTTCCGATGATAAAGTTGAAAGCTTTTGTGAAATGGTCTTGTAGGCTAACAAGTAAGTTTTGTTTATCACTCCATTCACCAGTACTTTTGAAAATATGAATAACCTGATAATAGTGAAATATAATTTTAAGAAAGCCAGTTCCGGTCGATTCATTTCTGCCAACAGGAGAAAACCTGAAATACTCATTGGAAACCGTCAACTGATTGACGGAACGAAATCTTAGAGATTTGCGAAAGAATAAGCATGTTAGAAGAAAAGCTGTGATTTCGCTTTGATAGAGAAAGAAAAGGAACGATAAAAGGAGAAGAACTGACACTCCAACCCAAAATGTGAAACTGCTGCATTCTTGATTTTGTTTGCATTTAGTGCTAAAAAGTGGCTCAGACATGCCCTTAGGGCATTTACCACAGAGATGTCCCGTCCTATTACCATAGCAGCTGTTGTATGTTGCACATTCATCTTTGCTGCAACAATACCGCGAAGGACAAGGAAGAAAGGGAACTTGCTTTTGGTTTACATATCCCCAAAAGTTGGGTTTTGCTTTCAGTATTCCATTTTTACATTGTCCACCTCTCGGACAGTTGTAGCAATTTATTTGCTTAACAGTACGGTTTGTGATCGCTCCTCTTTCAACAGAATAGGTTTTTCGAGGACATCGTTCACAAGAAACGGAAAAGGAAATGAATTTAACACTATGCTTGAGAACTTCCTTTGTTATATTTTCCATCAATAATTTGAAGCCTTGCGGACATTGCACAACAAAGGAATCAGATATTGTGGTAACAACTGTGTAAGGTAAGACAGCCATGTTATTGACAATAAACTGGTCAAACTTTAACATTTTTATGTTAAAATGATTACGCCCTAAAAACTTTACTTTAGCGCTTGGAGAACTATAAATCTGAGCGGATTGCCCACGGACCTGGCTATTCTCAAAATAGCAATCCTTGACAGATATAGACACTCCCCCCCTTATCTCCACAACGGATGCTGTGGTGGAACTAAAGTGTGAATTATCTAAGAATCTACACGATTTTATAGCAAATATTCCGTTTCCAAGGGTTATTGTAGATACAGTAGAGATATTATGAAATAATCGTTTCGGTTCTTCTATATTGTAATTTTTTGTTAAAGTGTTATTTTCAAGGAGGACATTAATAGGTTCAAAGGGAGCAACTGTTAAGGGCGAACCATTGATTGCGACACCACAATTCGTATTGTTATGAAAGACACAGTTTAATATTTTATAATGTGCAATACTTTGAGATTGTTGACCATCGGTTATAGAAACAGCCTTATCATAGAAATCATTATTTTCAACAGTTACTCGATCAAAAATCACACTTGTTTTTTTACGATAGTAATTTAACTTGTCAAGAAGGGTAATAAATATCCCATAAAGCCACACACTCTTTTTATAATTATAGTTACCAATAAGCACATGGTGGATCTTTATATCAATTACTTCGACACCAATGTATGCAATGGACAAAATTGCATTCTTATCCATACGTTTATGATCTGTATAAAAGCTGCACTGAGAAATAAACAACTTAAATAATTTCGAGGGTAGAAATGCGCGAAAAAGTAAAGAAGTTGAGTTAAAATTGCTGGAGGTAAGGTTTACTCTGAGAAAAGATGAACGATACGATCGAATGCCCCAGGAAGATCCCCCGTTGGTATTAAAAGTAGAATTAAACACGTTCAGTGAGCAAACGGTGGTGTTGAGAAGAACAGCTACATTGTTTCTTGTAAAAGTACACGTTTTGATGGTCAGGTATGAACTAGTAAATTGCTGATCGATTGCAGTCTTTGCGTTTCTCAACACCAAATTTTCAAATACGATAGTTTTTAAGCCTTCACCTAAAATAATAAAAAGATTATTGTACAGATTGCACTGTATGATGGCCTTTCCATTCCGTCCAATGAAAGATAATGACTTTTCAATGAGAATAGGTGAAGTATACGTGCATTCCTTGTAAGGTTCTCCATTAGAGTGGTCAATATTAATGGTATCTCCAACACGAGACTCGTTAACCACTGCAAATCGAACACTTGCACAAGGAGACGATGAATGCCCACAACCAGGAGAATCTATTCCACTGTGGCTCACAAATAAATCGTTTGAAGAGATCCCTACAAAGCCTGGAAATTATTTTATTACATTAGTTAATGAAGGCTTTCAAGTACCAATTAGATTTCCGCCGTTAGTTTATGTACAGGAGGATTATCATTTTCATCAATGTTATATCTTTTTCGTATAGGAATATTTCTCTTTTACTGTGTAAGAGGCTAGCCTATACTTTCACATGGTTCATCAGATTCCAAAATATGAATTTGCAAGATGTTAACTTACGATACATCAAGCTGTTTAAAACATTTTATCAGATTGTACGACGTTCCAGTTATTTATAAAATAATCTCTTAAGTTGCAAGGCAGTGTGTTATGTATTTGCGTGGACAGCTTGAAAAATCGGAATGGGCAAAGTTTGAAAATTTCCTAAACTCCATGACCTTTCCCCACACATTTCACAACAGCTTACAGAGGCCTAGTTTGCAATATGTATTTTCTTAAAATCCTTGAAAGGTTCTGAATCTATTTAGCATTTACTGAATTTAAAACACTTGACTGATACTGTATAACTACAAATATGGTTTAGCTGTGTTAAGTCTGTTTTATTCGACGATCTGACCACAATAAATAAAGAATGGAACTAGCAACCAGCAAAATTGTCAATTATACCGTTGAGAAAAGTTTTAAATTTATTTGCTCATTTAAATACTAAAAAATGAATCTTTGCAATTCTACTTTAAAAAGAGAAAACTATAATCTTCGCTATGGGAGTAGGAATTTGGATACTTCCATTAGAATTTTTAAATACACTTCTGCTGAGCTTCATATCAACGTCCATCATGTTTTTCTCATGGTCAGATAAAATACCCTCAGTAACTTGCAGTTAGATCATAACTAAGTCGAAATAAATAAAAAGGTCGTAAATTAAAGGCAGACTTGTCTGTAAGTCGTGTTAGAATATTGTGCTCTGATATTCTGTAAGTTAATTGTGTCAATTAATTGTCGTGATGAAATATGTGTAATAGCCTAACAGGAACTGTTATAATGCGATAAAGAAAACTCGGAAGTGCGCCACATGCATTCCGACTGATGAGAACTAATTTAATGTATATCCTGTAATCTTTATAAATCCTTTTATGGTAACGATTCATGTATATACAGAAATGTGATTGAAATAAATAACTGAAGTCTGTGTGTATAACTCCTGAAGTTAAGTTGTGCGTTGGGCTTCGTATTCAAGATAGAGCAATGGCAACATCACAAAACCCAACAAGTCCTGTGCCGGATTTGTAAGGGGGTAATAGAGGCAATTGCCATGGGACCCCCAGCCAGAGGGCCCCCGCTCTATGCAAAAATATAATAATTAAGAAATTAATTTCTTTTATTAAGCCTTTATTAATCCTTTGACATGAGTCAGCCATTGTTATCTATGGAAACTGAAGAGTACATGGCAGCAAAGCTATGTTCCTTGTGATTTCTCTTACCAAAAAATTTACTCCGAGTTTTGGTGCCATGTATGTACATGTATACATGTTTTTACTTCAGATGTATAACACATTTAATATCTCAATGTATGTATAACTTGACAGTTCCAATTACCTGCAATAAACGGACTTTGATGTGTACATTTGGTAATTTATCGTGTATTTCTGTGTATCGGGGCCACACCCAACAAGAAGTTCCCCGGGGCCCCTCACGGTCAAAATCTGGAACTGTGTAAGTCCCTCAGTTCAAGTATCAAGTAAGTCTACATTCAATCCCTAGAGTTCAAGTCCCAAGTCAAGTCTCAAACCTGTGAGAACAAGTCCCAAGTCAGGTCTTATGTCTTCGAGAACAAGTCTCGAGTCAAGTCTCAAGTCCTCTTACATTGCCAAACCAAGTAGCCTCTCATAAAAATCCTAGTGATTACACTAGGTCACTAAGGTCAAATTAAGGAATTTAAGATTTCAGCAAACAAAATCCAAACAAGATCACTTTTGGAGCGTACGTCATGGCAACTTGTGAGAATGACTTCAATGAGCCAGCGGAAAAATGGCGTGAAAATTCTAACTTCATGTAATCAAGCACAAAAAAGTATTGATCAAAAATGTCTGATGACACGGGCTCTCCTGTCGGATAAACACTGTGTAATAAGAAAACTGTCTTTAGTTGAAAGTCCTGCCGATTACTCCGTCTTTCTTTTCGCGGCATGTTTGGTTGCAATAAAGGTACTTTTAGGTTCAAATAAGACGCAAGTCTTAATGGGCAAAACACCTAGTCTCATGTCTGTGCTCAAGTAAATTAAGACAAGCCCGAGTCAAGTCGCAAGACACAAAATTTTGCAACTCGAGTGCGACTCGAGTCGACAACACTGTGATTAAAGGTTCAAGACGAAACGACGAATAACTGTATCAGTGAAATTTTTTCAATAATACAACCCAATAACACAGCACATCAAGATATTGGGAAATGAAATTTGCTAAATTATTTATCGTCAGTTGAGCCAAGTCGGATAATTTTGACAAACTGGAGGTTGAATTAAAATAACAGGTCATAGAAATGACTTTGTTGACAAGAAATAGAATCGTTCCAGTAACTTTTGAGATATTTCATTCTGAAATGTTAGAAAGCATACAATTTAGGAATTGTCTTTCTCATTTAATTTCGAACTTGTTCCAGACCTGGCAGTAATACTTATTTCTCATTCGGAAATGAGCCAAAAACAACCTATCTTCCGAAACGAGTATGCTATCGCTTCTTTTTATGGTAAAATTGGGTACTCTACACTTTGCCGTACCCAGGTTCATCCCAATGAGCAATTGATGACGAATTGCTGATACCCCCCCTAAACGTAACGACGGAAGTACTTCTTTAAATATGCTGGAATGACATGGCTTCACCTTAAACATTAACTTAATGTTTTTTATGATTAGAAGTAGGGTTAAGATTGGGTTTAGGGTTACCGTAACGGTTACGGTTACGGTTAGATCTAGGGTAAGGATTTGGCTTGGGGATAGGGTAAGGTTAGAGTTAAGGTTAGGGTTAGAGTTAGGGTTAGGGTTAGTGCTAGTTTAAATCTAATTTTCGCAGTTGCATACGAATAGGACGGACAACGTCGGCGTTCTTTTTTTTTTTTTTTTTTGCTTATCTCAATTGATCTATGTTAATTGTATAGAGTATGTGTTTTTATTTCGAAGGTGGTGTTTAAATGGTGGGCTGTCTTAGTTACTGTAAACGTAGAATACTAGTAAAATTTTTTTTTTTTTCAAACTAGACATCTGGTTAAGCAAGGGTAGATTACACCGACCTTCTAGTGGCCAGGTTTATGGTGCTTTAGGGAGTCTCCACATTTGGGAGGGATTCATCACAAATGATCAATACGGACGTTTAGCAAACTAGGATGACAAAGGAGTTTTAAAATTGAAAAGAAAGCACTGATCCTTGAACACATAGCAGATACTAACTTGAGTAGTCTTTAAAGTGGGGATTCCAGCACATTTTTATGAATTTTAATGAGCTCTCAAAAATTGAATCAACTTCCGGCAATTGGTGATGACGTCATCACCTGCCAATCATGCGTCAATCATTTTTATGACGTCATTGGGTAACCCATCAAATTAAAAAAATTACTTCCTGTTTCCCAAAACCTGTCAATCATTTTCATAACTTGTCAAATCCGGCTTGAACCAAATTTTCAAAATTAATCAAATTGGTCAAATTTATCACATTCTCAAAATTGGTCAAATTTTTCGCATTCTAGAAATTGGTCAAACTTTTCTATATTTATCAAAATTTAATATAAATAAATGGGTAATTGTATTTCAAAAACAAAAAGTAAAAATAATCCAAATAATTCACAAGCTTCGCATATTGAAAATAATATTGAAAATAATGAAGATAGAAAATCAGGTTCAAGTCTTGATATAAATCTTCATGGTTATCCTCCAATAAATTATAGAATAGTTAAAAAAAGTGGTTTTAGAATTGGCGCTCATGTTGATATTGGTTTTAAAGATTTTGAAGCTGGAGCAACTTTTGGAAGAAATTCTATTCAAGAAATTAATTTTTCAGAAAATAATAATCATTTAAAATTACTAAAATCTTTTGAAAATGAAAATAAAAATGACACAGAAAAAGATAAAATAATTGCTTCATTAATTAATTTAAAAAATGATCAAAATGTAAAACCTAAAAATGAAGATAAATAAACTGCTATAATTTTGTATAATTTTGTAATTTTATAATAAAATTTATATTATAAAATTATTTACTGACTTATGTCGCTTGTTGAAGGTTCACATGAGCCTTCGGATCGTTCACATTCACTTGGTTTTTTATTTTGTTTTTTAATAACATGTTTTCCAACTGTAATTCCACCAGATAATATTCCAAGATATGGTAGATATGGTGATAGTTTTTCAACCACAGATTTTACATCTTTTTTTAATAATTTATCTTTTACCAACTCTTTTTCCAATTCTTCACTACTTTCAATTGCTTCCAAACCACCTAATAAATCTGCAAATTTACTAATTAATAAATCTGTTAAAAATACATTTGCTTTTTCTGCTTGTTTAATTTCATATTCAGAATAAATTTTTAATATAACTTTATCACTTGCTTTTTTCAAATTTTGTACTGATTGAGAAATTTCTCCATCTTCAGATAACCTTATCAATTCTTCACGTTTTTTCATCACGTCGTGTTTCACGTCGTGTTTCAATTCTTTTTTTCCATCTTGCAGCTCCGCTGCGGAGAGCTTTGCTCGATGCATTTTTTCCTGATCATCCGATGGGGATGCGTCCATTTGCGGTATTTTTACATAATCACTATTTTCACTCATTTATTTTATAACCAAATGGAAAAATTAAATTTATTTCTAAACATGAATATTTTTTTGTTTTCAAAGTTTCTAAAATTTTATCCAATTCATTGCGGTCCTGCGGTCCTAAATATTCTTGAATTATTGTTGACATATCTTTTTTATTTGGGTTATAAAATGTGACTAATTTTGAAATATTTTCTCTAAATGGTTTTGCAATACTTGTAAGCTGTTGTGTAATTACAACAACGCTAAGATTATAGTGTCTAGCACTAAATCCTAATTTAACCAACTCACTTGTTCTATTTTTTACATTTTTTCCACTTGTGCAATCATCCAATATGATTAAGCTTTTACTCCCTTTTGAAAAATTTACTATAAATTTTAACCAATCTTCAACGTTGTCTTGCTCGCAAGGAATAGCAATAAAATCTTCGTCTTTATCATATTTCCAATTTTCATAAGTTTTATTCCATTCAAACGTAGGACAAATTAGAAAAATATAATCAAAATAATTTTTATATTCATTTTCTATAAAATCCAAAAGATATTTTGTTTTTCCACAAGCAGTCATTCCAACAATTATCATATTAAAAGGTTTAACCTTGTTATTAACTTCGTTTGCTTTCGCTTCATTATTAACTTCGTTATTCATGTTCACGTTCATTTTTTATTTTTGTTGTTTATCCTGTTTTTAAAATTGGATTGAAGATAAATCTTTATTTACAATATTTAGCAATCCATCACTTATTACAAATACATAACACATTACATTT
Source organism: Heliopora coerulea (assembly GCA_030142905.1). NCBI lineage: Eukaryota > Metazoa > Cnidaria > Anthozoa > Scleralcyonacea > Helioporidae > Heliopora > Heliopora coerulea. The sequence continues at coordinate 28,984 of JASJOG010000500.1, forward strand.
GCTGTAGTAGCAGTCTTTTTAATTTCCAACATTAACCCAGATTGTGTGTTTACTAATTTTTTTCCAGTTCCATAAACAAAATTGTCATCTAATGTTCTCAAATCAATACATAATGCGAAAGAGTCTTTGTAGAATTTTTCTATATCCATAACCGCATCACAATCAGTATAATTACAACGAAATATTCTTTTTGCTTCTTCAAAAAATCTACGTTTGGGAAATCCTTGGGAATATACACTATTTGGAATTCCTTCAACACTAATTTTTACGTCTGTTATATTTGGGTAAACAAATTGTTCGCTGTCTGTAACAGTTTTATTTCTAAATAACAAGACAACCGCTTTCATACTTTTTCATGGAATATTTATGGTTTCATTGTGTAAAGTAGCGTACTGTTTTCATCAAAGTCACATAATTATATGACAATGATCTTTCTGTTGTGTAATTTGTTAAAATATCAGTTGCTAAATCTTGATTTTCAATAGTTTCATATTCCAATTCTAAATTTTCTAATTTGTATCCTGCAACACTTTCTCCACTTTGTGCAAGCACAATTTCACTTGCTTTTGGGAAAGTTAAAATATATTGAAAATTATTAATCATACCATATGGAGCATATAATCCATGGTCTACAAGAATTTTTTCCAGTTTTAAACATTGTTTTGTTCCATAAATGTCAAACATTAACTTATCAGAAACTTTTTCGGTATTTCCACTTGTTGCTCCACTATCGTCTTTTGAAATTAATTTTCTATGATTTTCTCTCCCAATACCATATTCAACCATAGTAGTCTACATAATGGGGATTCTAGCGCATTTTGGGATTTGACTAAATTTCCGCATTTTCAAAATAGACAAAAATAGTCGGGGAAAACCCTTTTCCTTGTTTACGTAATTTTCAGCTGCTTCACTACAGCTTCGCTCAATCACTTCCGGCGACTTCTAGACTCTTCCAGGAATTTGTTAACGTTACCGGGAACTTCAACACATTTTAAAAACGGGTCAAAACTTTTCAAACAGCTTCGCTGACATGTTGTCTTGGGGGAATAACCTAACACAGCAGGCTGATAAATTCCAAACATTCCATACATGCTCAATCTCCCTAACAACTAGCCTCACTCGATGTCAACAAAAAAACTATTTTCGGTTTGCTCAGTTGTTAGGGAGATTAGGCATGTATGGAATGCGGGAAAGTCACTAAACGACTGGTGGGGGAATTACCTTTTTTAACATAACCGAAGGTCCATGCGAAACGTTTTTAAGAATTTTGTTTTAAATAAAAATGTATGATATAGTTTTAAGAAATACTAATAGATATTTATTTACAATATGTAAAAAATGTTTGAAAATTCTAAATTTTTACCTAAGATTTAGTAAATTGTTTAGATTTTTTTGGAATAATGTTTTTAAACTTTATATTTATATTTCAGAACCTAGAACATTTCGATGTAAAATTTGCGGAAAAATTAGTTATTATTAAAATTTAATATAAATAAATGGGTAGTTGTATTTCAAAAACAAAAAGTAAAAATAATAAACACACTTCAAATATTGAAAATAATATTGAAAATAATGAAAATAAAAAATGAAATACAAATCTTGATATAAATCTTCATGGTTATCCACCAATAAATTTTAGAAAAGTTAAAAAAAGCGGTTTTAGAATTGGCGCGCATGTTGATATCGGTTTTAAAGATTTTGAAGCTGGTGCGAATTTTGGAAGTAATTCTATTGAAGAGGTTAATTTTTCAGAAAATAATAGTCATTTAAAATTATTAAAGTCTCTTGAAAATGAAAATAAAAATGACACAGAAAAAGATAAAATAATTGCTTCACTAATTAATTTAAAAAATGATAATGTTAACATTCCCTCCGGTCATCGACTTCGTCGCCCTTTGGGTTCCGCTGAACCAAAACCTAAAAATGAAGATGAATAATTTTGTAATTTTATAATAAATCAATATATTATAAAATTAATTTGTTGAGGATGTTGATTCTTCTGTCGGAGGTGTTGAAGCTTCGCTTCCGGACCTTCGGTCCGATTTTGTTTTGGTTTGTTTTTTAACATGTTTTCCAACTGTAATTCCACCAGATAATAATCCAAGATATGGTAGATATGGAGATACTTTTTCAACTACATTTTTTACATCTCTTTTTAATAATTTATCTTTAACAAGTTCTTTTTCCAATTCTTCACTGCTTTCAATAGCTTCTAATCCTCCCAATAAATCTGCAAATTTACTAATTAATAAATCTGTTAAAAATACATTTGCTTTTTCTGATTGTTTAATTTCATATTCAGAATAAATTTTTAGTATAACTTTATCGCTTGCTTTTTTCAAATTTTGCACCGATTGACTAATTTCCCCATCTTCAGATAATCTTATCAATTCTTCACGTTTTTTCATAACTTCTTTTTTTCCATCTTGCATTTTTTCCTGATCATCCACTGTGGATGGATCTGTTCTATTCTTTTTTTCCTGGTCATCCGATGGGGATGCGTCCATTTGCGGTATTTTTACATAATCACTAGTTGCACTCATTTATTTTATAACTAAATGGAAAAATTAAATTTATTTCTAAACATGAATATTTTTTTGTTTTCAAAGTTTCCAAAATTTTTTCAATTTCATTGCGGTCATCCACACCTAAATATTCTTGAATTATTGTTGACATATCTTTTTTATTTGGGTTATAAAATGTAACCAATTTTGAAATATTTTCTCTAAATGGTTTTGCAATAGATGTCAGCTGCTGGGTTATCACACAGCAGCTAAGATTATAGTGTCTAGCGCTAAATCCTAATTTAACCAATTCACTTGTTCTATTTTTAACATTTTTTCCACTTGCACAATCATCCAATATGATTAAACTTTTACTTCCTTTTGAAAAGTCAACTATAAATTTTAACCAATCTTCAACATTATCTTGGTCACAAGGAATAGCAATAAAATCTTCATCTTTATCATATTTCCAATTTTCATAAGTTTTATTCCATTCAAATGTAGGACAAATTAAAAAAATATAATCAAAATAATTTTTATATTTATTTTCTATAAAATCTAAAAGATATTTTGTTTTTCCACCAGCAGTCATTCCAACAATTATCATATTAAATGGTTTTTTGTCATCGTTCACGTTCATTTTTTATTTTTGATGTTTAAAACTGAATTGAAGATAAATCTTTATTTACAATATTTAACAACCCATCACTTATTACAAATACATAACACATTACATTTGCTGTAGTAGCAGTCTTTTTAATTTCCAACATTAACCCAGATTGTGTGTTTACTAATTTTTTTCCAGTTCCATAAACAAAATTGTCGTCTAATGTTCTCAAATCAATACATAATGCGAAAGAGTCTTTGTAGAATTTTTCTATATCCATAACTGCATCACAGTCAAAATAATTACATCGAAATATTCTTTTTGCTTCTTCAAAAAATCTATGTTTGGGAAATCCTTGGGAATAAACACTATTTGAATTCCTTCAACACTAATTTTTACATCTGTTATATTTGGGTAAACAAATTGTTCACTGTCTGTAACAGTTTTATTTCTAAATAGCAACACAACTGCTTTCATACTTTTTCGTGGAATATTTATGGTTTCATTGTGTAAAGTAGCGTTTTTATCCCATTCTACTGTTTTCATCAAAGTCACATAATTATATGACAATGATCTTCCTGTTGTGTAATTTGTTAAAATATCAGTTGCTAAATCTTGATTTTCAATAGTCTCATATTCCAATTCTAAATTTTCTAATTTGTATCCTGTAACACTTTCTCCACTTTGAGCAACCATAATTTCACTAGCTTTTGGGAAAGTTAAAACATATTGAAAATTATTTATCATTCCATAAGGAGAATATAATCCATGATCTGCAAGTATTTTTTCCAGTTTTAAACATTGTTTTGTTCCATAAATGTCAAACATTAACTTATCAGAAACTTTTTCAGTATTTCCACTTGTTGCTCCACTATCTTCTTTTGAAATTAATTTTCTAAGATTTTCTCTTCCAATACCATACTCAACCATATCTTCTCTTTCGAATTTAGTTTTCCAAAGATCTTTGTAAATTTCCAAAATAGATTCTCCGCTATTATCGTAAACAATTTCTCCAGCAAATTTAACAACTAATCTTTTCTTTAACAATTTTGATAAATTATTTAAAAACCAAGACTTTGTATTTGAATTTTTAAAATTAAATAATAATCTTAATGAATCAGGTACAAGACACAAATTAGGGTTTAATTTTGGGATATCTATATAAAGGTCTTCTTCTGGATTTACTGAATTTGGATTTAAAGTTACAACATGTCTTGTTCTGGTTCCTTTAATATCACTCATTTTTGATCTTTTATATCCTGGATATAATTCGTTTACTCTATTCATTTTTTATTATATAAATATTTATATAAAAAAAATTTTTATTTTCTTTTTCTGTCTTTGTATTCATTGTATTCTTTATACAAAAAGTAAGTAATTGCAATAGCTAATATCCATAAATTTTTAGCTAGAAAAGCAATACCTTTTGCTCCCCATGATAATATTTGAGAAATTAAATTTAAAACTGCTGAAATGACTGCGCCAAAATTTTTACCTATATTTGCAATTGCTTTTCCTAATTTTCCAACTGCATTTGCACCTTTTTTCAATGCGTTTCTTGCTCCAATAACTATTGTTGTAATTATACTTGCCACAGCAATTGCTACTGCTGATAAACCAGCAATATTTTCTTTTGCCCATTTTTTGAATCTTTCTAATCTACCGAGGTCGGAATCTTCTGCTTGTTCATTTAAAATTTGTATTCCTTCTTCACTGATTGGCCTTTCATCATTTTCAAGTCTTGTTTTATCTGCATATAATTTTGCAATTTCTGAAAAACCTTCATATATACTTTTTTGTGGTTCAGCTGTTTCTAAATCAGCTTTATTTTTCCAATATTCATATTCTCTATCAAATGATTTAATTTTTTCACATAAAACATTTTTTCTTTCATTTTCTGATAAATCAAAATAATCAACACCACCAACCGGAGAGACAGCTTCTTCAAAATTTAATAAACCTTTAAATTCTCTCAATTCATCTGAATCAAATAATGATCTTCTTGGGTCATTTACATCTCTACCTAATTTAATCAAGTTATTTTCATCAATTATTCTATTAACTTCATTATCAATTTGTGAAATGGTGCTTTCAACTATATTTTTTCTCTCAATCTCTTTCATTTCAATATCTTCATCGTATATTTTTTCATCTATAATAGAATCTGGTGTTTTTTTTATATTCTTGTTTTGCTTTTTCTAAAATATCTCTGAATTCATTAACATAAATCTTATTCCATTTTGCAAATAATTTTGGTTCATTGTTATCATCGACATTACCAATTTTTTTATCTTTGTAAATAATTGAAAAATTACCTTGTTCATTTCTTTCAAACCTAGTTTTTTCTAACAATATTTTATTATTTTTTCCATTTCTCTTTTCAGGAGTGAAATCAAATATATCTTTGAAAGTATTTTTTTTATCACTAGTCATTGATCTTTTAATTCCTCTTAAATTTTTTAATTTTTTTAACAAATTTTCAGACTTGGTGTTATCAGGGTCTTTAACTCTAGTTACTCTGGTGTTTTGGTCTGGGAGTAACATAGTTGTTTCTCCAGTGTCTAAATCAGTGTCAGCAAAATTTCCTCCACTTGTTTCTCCACCTTCCTCTTCTTCTCTGCGTGCTTTTTCTTTCATATTTCTATCATTTAATTCTATATCATCAAAACGGTTATTATCCATTTATTTTATACATTTTATACATTTTGAATATTTTCTTCAGGTATCCAAGAGTTATGTTTATTGTCATAACCTTCCCACTTTACCAACACCATATTTTTTCCTTTGACTTTTTTCCTTTTTAATATTTTCTCTACTTTATACACATCATCCTTTTTATCCACAGCAGATACAGCTGACAATTCCTGTTCATAAAATTTCCCAATGATTGGTTCTCCTTCAAGGTCTTCCACTTCATACATGTTTGGATCACCTCTAAATACTTTTAAAATTTTAAAAATTTCTTCTGTAAAATTAGCTTCATGACCTTTTTTAAAGATATTCTTATATTTATAAATCCTAACAGTATCACCAATTCTGAATTTAGGTAAAGGTAAATCACCCAATGGGTGGCCATATAATGTATTCCACACTTGGTCTTTGTTAGATTCATTCACATCAGCAGGTTTCATTAATATACTCTTGTGTTTAGTATTATTATAATTATATACGAGGTTTTTCAAAATATCAATCGAATTATAATTTTCCTTGTTATAAAAATATTTCCACATGGATGTTTTTAAAGTTCGGTTAAATCTTTCAACTATAGCTGCTTTTTTAACAGATTTAGAGGAAAAATATTCAACATTCTTTTCTTTCAATAAGTTTTTTACGCCAACATTATAAAATTCTTTTCCTTCATCAAATTGAGCTACATTTGGGTATTTACCAAATCTTTTTCTGAATTTTTTAAGCAAATTTGAAACAGCTAACGCCATGTTGTAAGTATCTTTTCTATAGACAGGAATAGCAAATGCATATCTACTCAAAATTTCAACAGCTGTAAGAATCCAGTAATAATCTTCATTATCTTTTTTATATTTTTTCATATCAATTAAATCCATTTGTATTTGGTCTCCCAAGTCTTTAACAAATGTTTTTTGAAATTTATGTCTTCTAAAAATTGCTTTGTATCTTGTAAAAGTATCTTGTGTTTTTAACCAGTCTTGTACAATTTTTCTGCTAACGTTTAATCCCTTTGGAAGTCTTTCTTTTACTTTTTGATAAAGTCTTTCTGCAGATTGATAACCTGTTTCTGGGCTGTAATAAATATCTCTTAACTCTTGTTCAATAACAAACATTTTTTCATCCATTTTTGTGTTCATTTATTTTTATAATAGTCATTAAAATAAATGACTTCAACTGACATTGAAAAAGCTGAGAAAAAATATTATGGAAAAAATTATGATTTTGTGGTTAATGAAAGAAAAATTTTGGATAAAAAGTTTAAAGAAAATTTTTTGAAAAAATATCCATATGCAGACATGTCAAAGTTTTATTTTGAACATGATATTGATAAAGATGGAAGTTGGGAAAAAACAATAACATATTTCAAAAACGACCCTAACGGATATATTTCAAGAGATATAAATTCAGGCACTTTCAAAAATGATCCAAATATGACAAAATATTTAACAATAAATAAACCAAAACCAAATTTTCCAAAAATTTGGAAACTTGGGGGAAGTATACAAGAATTACCAAAAGGAAAAAGACATGTTGGTTATACTGGAAAATCATATTATTGGGATGAATTTCCTACGCAGTATATTTTAAGTTATCCTATTAACCAGTTTAGAATTTATGTAAACAATACAGATTATTTTCAAAGTAATTTACCCGGATTAAATATAACTACAGATGATAATGCAAAATGGTCTCTAAATGAGTCATATTTTCAAAGCATTATAGGAACATGGATTGCAACTTATGGATGTGGAATTTCAATCCAACATTTATTATTTTCAGCTGATGTTCCAAAACAAATTACATCATTTATGAGATTTCATCTATATTTTACAGTTAGAAGATTTATGTGGCAATTGAGAAATGGCGATGATAAAACATTTTATAAATTTAATGCTGGTTTTTTAAAAGATCACTATCCAAAATGGACATGGCAAGAAATTTCAGGAAAAAAGACACATTGGAGATTCTCATGCAATTGATATGACTACATCATGGAGAGGATATCAACACGGCCCTGGTCAAATTAGAGACACACAAAATGATTATAAAAAATTTATTCCAAAATTGTCAAATGGATTAATCAAAAAAGGAACAGAATTATTAAATCACAGCATTGAAGCATATCTTTATGCAATCCTTGGAGCACAAGCTAGAACTAGACAAAGTATTGTTTCAAATAGAGCTTCAGCTTTAGAAACACAAAAAGTTTTTAGACAAATTTTTGAAGATTCAATTATAAATTATGATACAACAACATGGATAAATAATATGAATATAGCCATAACCGCAACAAATGTAATTTTAAATACTGCAATAAGTCCAACTTTATGGTTAATTCCATCATCTTTAATTATTTTAAAAGATCCAATTGATGGTTACAATAATAAACTAAAAGTTTCATCAGAAAATATGGTTTTTGGAATTAATAAAAATTTAAATTATTATGGTGGAGAAAACAAAACAAAACCGCAGAGCGGCGAGCGAAGCTCGATACAAGGAAATGAAATAAAGAAAAATGAAATAAAAAAAAATGAATCCAAAAAAGATATAAAGGAAAATGAATCCAAAAAAGATTTGAAAAATAATACATTAAAAGACATTTCAAGCCCTTCGGGCTCGCCGCTTCGCGGTCTTTCAGGTAAATCTTCAAAAACACCCATTGGGTCAAGTGAAAATTTATGGATTTTATCTTTATCAATAATTGGAGGAGTTTTAATTGCACAGTACGTGCTCTGAGAAAACTTTTAGTTTTCGAATCAAAATATATGTTATAAAATAAATGACAAATCTTAAAATATTTATCAAACAAGACGAAAACCGTGAAAAAATAATTCAATTAGAAAAACCACTTATATTAACTCATTGTGAGAGTTATATGTTTGTAAAATCAGTAAGTATATTTTGGGATTATAATAATTTATATCAAAATATTCATCATTATACTTATGATACACAAGGTGCTAATACAAAAATTAACTTCAAAGATGGATATTATACCTTTAATATTTTAAAAACTGAATTAGAAAATGTTGGAAAAATAGAATTCGAACAAATTAATTATTCTGGAAAATGTACAATAAAATCAGATAAAACATTAAATTTACAAACATTTGGCCCAATCATAGAATTTCCAGAAAATAAAGTAATACAAGCAAATACATTAACAGAGAGTGACAGCGAGGTAAATATTAATAACAACTTGGAATATGTAAACATAAGCTGTAATATCATTGATAAAAGTAAAAATTTTGTAAATGGTAAAAGAAGTGACATTCTTATTCAAATTCCAATTGAATCTGAACAAACACTAAAAGGAAGTGTTTCTAAAATTTATCCGCCTGAAGCAACAGGACCGGGAGGAGGAATAAAATTATCAAATGGAATTTATAATGAATTAGAATTCAAAGTAGAAGGAAATAATTCATTATCAATAGGAAATGTTTTGTTAGAAATCAAAATTAAATAATTTTGTTATTATAAAATAAATGAGTTTATTCTATGGATATGAAAAAGTTAACGATAACGTACACGATATAGCAACAGGAGGTTTACCAACAACAGGAGGGGATATGAAAGGAGATATTAACATGGGTTCAAACCATATCATAACATCAGTTGACCCAACAAAAAGAGAACACCTTGCTAGAAAAAAATATGTAGATGATTTAGTAAGAAGACACACAGATGTAGATTATCTATCAAGAAGAGGAGGTACAATGAGAGGAAATATTGATATGGGCACTAATAAAATTACAACAAATGTGAATCCTTCAAGTGATAAAGACCTTTCTAGAAAGAAATATGTAGATGATCAAGATTCTAGAAAATTATCCTTAACTGGTGGAACAATGTCAGGAAATATTAGCATGGGAAATCATAAAATTCTAACAACTTCAGATCCTACGGGTGAAAAACATTTAGCAAGAAAAAAATATGTAGATAATCAAGATTCTAAAAAATTATCCCTAACTGGCGGAACATTGACAGGTGATGTTACAATTGGAAGTAATAAAATTATTTCTTCAACAAATCCTACACTTGAAACACATTTAGCGAGGAAGAAATACGTTGATGACCGTATTTATAATAGTTTAAACATTCTCAAAAAAGATGTTAGTTTTTCAATTTTGAAAGATAATTTTTCTTTGAAATTTCATAATTTATATTTCATTGAATATAATTCAGTTTATGATTTATTGTTTGAAAGAAATGGAGGAAAAGTTAAAGAATTAATTGATTATGGAATTGAAGGAAAAAATTTTAAACAAACAACAAAAAGTCTTCAACCTTCTTTGTGTTTAGAAAATGAAAAAGAAAATAATAAATATTTTTTAAAATTTAATGGAACCAACAGCAGAATGATTTCAGATTCCAACATTAATCCGATACCCGCAGGGTCAGGAAAAAAAGATGTTGTAAATGTTTTTGTTGTTTATAAATTGAATCCTGTTCCTTCATCTGGAAGTGATTGGTTAAAAGGAGGAATTTTTGGACATGATAATGGAGGTTATGATAAATTTGTTTGTTTTGCAAATCCATCCACAAAAGAATTAGTTATTTCTGGAGATAGTGCTGATTTTTTCAGTATTGGTTCAAATCCTGTAAATCATAGAACACCAATTGCCGCCTTCAAGTCGAAGGCGAATGCTGGGGACCTGAATAAATGGATATGTCTTTCAGTTCATTGGGACTTATACACAACACCGAACCCAGGGGGCACCGTAGGTGATAATGAAAGTTTTGTTTATTGTAATGGAAAAAAGTTAACATCTTTTACATCGAAAACTGTTTCAGGCAGTGCAGCTTTAACAATTGGAGATATAAAAAACAGCACAAATTCACCTTTTGATGGAAGCATGTCTTTCTTTTCAGTTTTGAAACATGAAAAAATGACAGAAAAAGAAATTTTGTTTTATCATTATGTTCTTTGTAATTTATACAATGTTGATCATGATTCAATAAATATATCATGAAATTAATTTAATTGTATAAATAAATGAGTGTTATATTTGATGATGATGATTTTAGTTCAAAAACACAAAGTCAAAAAAAATTTTTATTAAAAGAATTTGATAAAAAATTATATTTATCTGGCGGAACAATGCATGGAAATTTGAATATGCTTTCTTATAAAGTAATTTCCAGTGCAACACCATCTGGAAATACTGATTTAACAAATAAATCATATGTTGATTCCAAATTATCTTTATCTGGTGGAACAATGACAGGAGATTTGGATATGGGAAATAATCATATTGTTCACGCTGCAAATTATTCTCCTTCTTCTAATTATCATGTTGTGAATAAAAAATACGTTGATGGCAAAACTAAAGCTTTGAGAAATGATATTGTGACAACTTCGTTGTCGTGTATTTATAATTTACAAATGGATGATTTGGGAATTTTTGAAGTTAAAGATGATGATGATTATATTGAATACACTGGAAGTGATAAAAAGGTTGAAAAACTTTTAAATTTGTCAAGAAAAAAAGATTGGATTTTCAAACAAGATGATGCAAACAAACAACCATTTTTCAAAAAATCTACAATTAATAATAATTTTTATTGTGTTCAATACCACACTAATCTTATATCAAACAGCAACAATTTACATTTAGTTAGTACACAAGATATTTTAAGCAATCAGCACTTGAATTTTTATTTTGTATATGGTTTAAAATCATTAAATTCGTCTAACAATGAGGTGTCGTTGTTTAAAATCGTAGATAATGAAACAGCAAGTCAACCAGATCCTTCTAATTTTGGTATTTCTTATCGTAATTCATTATTATATACCACAAATTCATCCACGTATGCAATTTCAAATAGCAGATGGCAAATGAAAGCAAATGCAACTCAAATAAACAAATTAATATGTCTTTCTGTTCATTGGGATCAAGGTAACGTCAGTGGTGATAAAAAAGGAAATCTTTATGTGAATGGAAAAGAAATTGTTTCTTTCAATACAACTGCTAGAAAGTATCACACCCCAAATATGAAATTTTATCTTGGATCAAAAAATAAAGATCACGGAAAAATGGATGGAGAAATATTATATGTATATATTTCAACAAGAAAAATGAAATATCCAGAAATTGTTTTAAACCATTATCTTCTTTGTAAAAAATATAGTGTTGATTTTGACGAAGATGAAATATTAAAATATATAACTAAATAACTAAATAAATTTTAAATAATTTTAAATAACCGCTTGCGCGCAGCTTTGCTGTTTGTGGCTATTTAAAATTTACTTGTTTTTTATTTGAATCTATTTAATTTTACTTATGAATAACTTTGAATAACTTTTAAATAAATTTTAAATAACTTTTAAATAACGTGAAGCGTGACAGCAAAGCTGTTTTAAATAAAAAAATTTACTTGTTTTTTATTTGAATCTATTTAATTTTACTTATGAATAACTTGAATAAATTTTAAATAACTTTTGAATAAAAAAATTATAAATAAATGAGTGAAGACAGTAAAACAAATAAAGTAACAGCAGTTGAAAAATCAGCGAAGCTGCAAGCAGATGAAAAAGCAAAAGACCCAAGAAAAGTTGAATTGGGAAAAAGATTAGCAAAAATTTCAAAAGAAGCAAAAGAAAGAAAACGTGAACAACGTGAACGTGAAGCTGAGAGAAGAGAACAAAGTGAAGCGATCGAAGCGAAAGAAATAAACCGCATAGATGGTATTTCAGAATATGTTGATTTTAGATATCTTGTTGGTGGTGTGACAATTGTTGCTGCACTTGGACGTCTATATTATGCGTATAAAAGCGACAAAAGACTTGAGCGAAGCGAAGCTGAAATCGAGAGAAGCGAACGTAGTGAAATCAGCGAAGTGAAATCAAAAGTGAACGAAACGAAGGACAGCAAGCTGATAAATAAAAATGACTTTGATCGACCAGAGGCCTCAGCATCGAAGATGCAAACTACTAAATGTAAACCATTAACTACGCAGACCGCTTCTCAGTCATGTATAGAAAACCTATAACCTGCAAAAAAATAAAGTTTATAAAAAATTTTTTATATGTATAAATAAATGGGTGAAATGAATAGAAAAGAAGTTATGAATGAATTATATGATTCTACAATAATTACATTGGGTGCTGTTGGAGTTGGAATGATATCAAGAAAAGTAATTAGTGATGGTTTATCAACTCCATCTAGTTTAGTTCCAACTTTAAAACTTGCAGCAGCTGCTGGATTATCATCACTTGCAGTTAAATATGCTCAAGACAAAAAGTGGATTCCTTCTGATCCATTCAAATCAAAAAATAAAAAAAAAAGGAAAAATAAATGGAAACAGTAGTTGGTGGATTATTTAATGCAGTTGCTTTTGCAGGTGCTGGATTTTTATTTTCTAAATTAAATCATTCTGGATATGAAAAAGAAATAAAAAGACATAATGAAGCAATGGAAAAATTGAGCGAAGCGAAAGAAAAATGGTATGAAGATCAAGTAAAAAGAAAACAAGAAATTGAAAAATTAAGGCAAGAGCTGTCTGACGCAAATGCTGATATAAATAAGACAAACATGTCTTTGAAAAATCTTGCTGTGATAAATAATCGTTATAAATATTTAAAAGAAGAAGCAAATAAAGAAGACAGGGAACTGCCAAAATTAGAAGATTATTATAAACCTTCTGATGAAATGAAAGAATATCAAAATGTTGCTTTTTTTCTTATTGGAGCTACAGGTGGTTATGTAGTTTATAAATTTTTGTAAATTTAGTCTTTTTATATTTTTACCTATGTGTTAAGTTGAACGACTTGAGCGATCGTCCTTCGAACTCAGCATCGAGCCGAAGGCTCTCACCGCTTCGTGTAGCAAAGCTGCAAGTTAAAACGAGCAAAGTTGTTTTTTTAAAAAATTTCTTTTAAAAAAAAATTTACCTTAAATAAATGACAGAGAATCATTGTAAAACAAATAACCAACCAATAACAATTAGAGAATTGCGTTTTATTGCAAGAGAAAAAAATATAAAAAATTATAAAACTTATACAAAAAATCAACTTGAAAAAATGTTGGGTTTAAAAATTTCTGAACCTAATGAAAAATATGAAAAATGTTGTAGAGGAAAAATTAAAAATCCAATTCCAATAATAGTTAAAAACAAAGAAACAGGTGAAATTTTTAGATTTAAAAGTCTTATATCTGCTGCGAGAAATTTTGATAAAAATGCAGGAAGTATAAAATATAGAATTAATATGAAAAAAGATTTGAAATTTAATGGTAAATCATTTTTGGTTTTTTATGACTGTGTCTGCGGACAGTGATCATCGTTTAAGAATAAAAATTAAAATTAATTTTTATTCTTTTTTTCATTTTTTTTGCTTTTAAAAAAAAATATGTATATAAATAAGAGAGAGATGTCATCAACAATTATTGAAATACTTGTACCAAAAAATTATAAATATACAAAAAGTAATATGTATTATACTTTTATCAAAGAAATTATTAAACTTAGTGGAGAAGAAATATTACCACATACTGAATTTACAATAAATTATAAAAAAAAAGATTGTTATTTTTATGATTTTGAAGTTGATTACCAGAATGATGAAAAAATTTATATGCATTATCATCTTATTTTAAAACCTCAACCAAAAATAAAACTTCCATTATTAAATATTTTTATACTTAAAAAAATTGATATTTAAATCATTTTTGATTTTTTTTAAATTTGGTCACGTGACCAAACATGAAAAAAAAAATTTAAAAAAATTTTTTTTTTGCTTTTAAAAAAAAATATATATATAAATAAAGGATGAATAACGAAGCCAATAATGACAATTCAATTAATTCAAAACGTGGTCGTGGAAGACCAAGAAAATATCCTTTTGGTTCTTTTGTAGGACCAAGACGTGAAAAAAGAGGTAGACCTGCAACATTACCTCCAGAAAAAAGACAAAGTGAGCGAATTTTTGCTAGAGGCAGAGGAAGACCAAGAAAAAATCAGGAAATTTCCTCGTCAATTTTAGACAAACCAGTTTCAAACAAAAATTTACAAGCTCCTTTATTATTACCAAAAAAAAATTTAAACAAAAATTTGATTGAAAAATTAAAGGAAAAAGCAAATAATTTGTTAGATAAATCTAAAGAAGAATTGATTAATTTATTTGATAAATACAACCCATCAAATAACAAAGGAGTTGGAAAAATAACAAATTGGTATAATAAATTAAAAAATAATTTTTCAGATATATTTAATAAAATACAAGGTAAAGTTTCCGCTCCAACTGCAAAATTTGAATTGGATAAAGAAGCTTTGAATATAACAAAAAGATATCAAATGGATTTGAAAAAATTTAAATTGTCTTTATATGATCCTTTGACTCTCTTGAAAAAAGTAAAACCATTGGTGATTGAAAAATTCAAAGAATATCCAAGCACAAAACAACAAATAACTCTTGTGTGTTTAATGGAAAAAACAAATCCAGCAACAGGAGAAACAACCATAGATAATGCTCATTTTCATAGTTACTACGAAGAAATTTTTGAAGGAAGTAATTTTGATGAAATATATGAAAAAATGGCCCAAAAAATTATTTTAAGTTTTGAAATATATATGACAAATTCGAGTTTGTGGAAATTTAAATGTTCTTTGAAAATAATTCTCAATATTAATGATATTAAAAGATTACTTGCTTCATCTTATATTCCTTTACCAGAATTTTTGAAAAATAAAAAAGCAATTATCAACCCACAAAATGAAGACCAAAAATGTTTATTATGGTGTGTAGCAATAAATGAACTTTTAAAAACCACTCCTGATTTAAAAGATCCTGGAAGAATAACAAAAATTTTGAAAAAGAAAGCTGAAAGTTTTAATGTGAAAGATATTAATTTTCCATGTGGATTTTCTGATATTGATAAATTTGAAAAAAATAATAACATTTCAATTAATTTATTTGGATATGATAAAGAAAAAAGATTTGGAAAAGAAAATCATGAAATTTTTCCTTTGAGAGTAAGTAAATTTAATTTGAACAATCATGAAAAACAACCACATGTAAATATATTGTTAATAACAAATGAAAATGGAGACAAACATTATTGTTTGATTAAAAATAAGAGTAGATTATTTTCAAGTCAGGTTAGTAAACACAAAGAGAAAACACATATTTGTGATAATTGTTTACAACATTTTAGTAAGGGAAATGTTTATAAAAATCATTTAGAATATTGTAAAGAGTATGAATGTGGAAAAACTGTTTATCCAGATAAAGGCGAAAAATTAAAGTTTAAAAATTATGAAAGAATGCATGATGTCCCATTTGTGATTTATGCAGATTTTGAATGTAACCTGAAAAATATAGATGAAAATATTGGAGATAAAACAAAACAAACCCAAAAACATGAACCATCTGGATATAGTTATTTGATAAAATGTTTTGATGATAATTTATATAAACCAAAATTAGTAAAATGTTCCAAAAAACCTGGTGAAGCTGATTTCGACATTTCTTTAAAATTTGTAAAAAGTTTAGAAAATGATATTAAAAAAATATATGAGAAATTTAAATTTTCAAAAAAGATAATATTAAGTGTAAAGGATAAAGTAGATTTTAGAACTGCAGAAAATTGTTATGCTTGTGGAATCAAATTTGAAAATGAAGGTAAAAAAGTTATGGATCATTGTCATTACACTGGAAAATATCGCGGAGCTGCTTGTGTTAGTTGTAATTCAAAAATGAAAAATCCAAAATTTATTCCAGTTATATTTCATAATTTACAAAATTATGATAGTCATTTGTTTATAAAAAATCTTGGTGTTTCAGAAGGTGAAATTAATTGTATACCAAACACTGAGGAAAAATATATTAGTTTTACAAAAGAAATTATTGTTGGTAAATTTGAATCCAAAAAAATAATAACAGAAAAACAACTTCAAAGTAAATGTAGAGATAATATTATTGAGTGTGAAGAATTAATTATTGACGGTGACTCGAGTGAAACCCCAAATTATAAAATTAAAGAAATTGTTGAAGTAAAAAGAAAAATTAGATTTATTGATAGTTTTAAATTTATGCAAACTAGTTTAGCAAATTTAGTTAATAATTTAGATAAAAATGAATTAAATATTTTGAAGAGATTTTGTGATGACGGTGAAAAAAGAGACTTGCTTACTAGAAAAGGTGTTTTTCCATATGATTGGTTTGACAGCATTGAAAAATTAAAAGAAGAAAAATTACCTGATAAAGAATGTTTTTATTCTAAATTAAATGATGAAAATATAAGTGATGAAGACTACACACATGCACAAAATGTTTGGGAAAAATTCAATATTAAAAATATGAGACAATATCATGATTTATATTTAAAAACTGATGTGATGCTTTTAGCTGATGTATTTGAAAATTTTAGAAAAGTTTGTAAACAAAATTATAAATTAGATCCTGCTTGGTATTTTACTTCACCTGGATTAGCTTGGGATGCAATGTTAAAAATTACAAAAATTGAATTGGATCTATTGTCTGATCCACAAATGTATCTAATGATTGAAAAAGGAATAAGAGGTGGAATTTCAACGATTGTAAAAAGATATGCAAAAGCAAATAACAAATATATGGATCAAAAGTATAATTCTGAAGAAGATAGTGTTTATCTTCCATATCTTGACGCTAATAATTTATATGGTTGGGCAATGAGTAAGAAATTACCTGCGAAAGATTTCAAATGGATGAAAAACAATGAGTTAAATAATTGGGAAAAAATCGCAGACGACCCGAAGGCCGGTTGTATTTTAGAAGTTGATTTAGAATATCCAGAAAATTTACATGATTCACATAATGAATATCCTCTCGCTCCAGAAAAATTAAAAATTGACCAAGTTGAAAAACTGATTCCAAATTTAAATAATAAAGAAAAATATGTTTTACATTGTGAAAATTTAAAATTGTATGAAAAATTGGGATTAAAAATCACCCAAATTCATAAAGGAGTAAAATTTTACGAAGAAGATTTTATGAAACAATATATTGATTTGAACACAAATTTGAGAACAAATGCAAAAAATGATTTTGAAAAAGATTTTTTCAAATTGATGAATAATTCTGTGTTTGGGAAAACCATGGAAAATGTAAGAAATAGAGTTGATATACAATTGGTAAATAGACAAGAAAAAGCATTAAAATTATTTTCAAAAAGTAATTTTAAAAGTAGAACGATATTTTCTGAAAATTTAATTGCAATACATAAATATAAGACTAAAATTATGTTGAATAAACCAATATATTTAGGAATGAGTATATTGGATTTATCAAAAACTTTAATGTATGATTTTCATTATAATTATATTAAGAAAAAATACGGTGAAGCCGCGTCATTATTATTTACCGATACAGATAGTTTAATGTATGAAATTAAAACTGATGATTTTTATAAAGATATTTCTCCAGATGTAGAAAAAATGTTTGATACAAGTAATTACTTAAAAGATCATAAAAGTGGGATAAAAACTGGATTAAACAAAAAGGTTATTGGAATGATGAAAGATGAATGTGGTGGAAAACAAATAGAAGAATTTGTTGGTTTGAGAGCAAAATTATATGCTTACAAAATGTATGAAACCGAAAAAGAAGAAAAAAAATGTAAAGGTGTTAAGAAAAATGTAATTAAAAAAGAAATAACATTCCAAAATTACAAAGATTGTTTATTTGATGGAGAAGAACAAATAAGAAAAATGAATTTGATAAGACATAGAAACCATGAACTGTATACAGAAAGTGTCGAAAAGATTGCTTTGTCATATAAAGATGACAAACGAAACATACTTGAAAATAAAATAGACACTCTTGCATTTGGTCATTACATGAATGAAATGATTGACACTTATGAGAATATATTTGGGTTTAAACCGTAAAACACTTTATCAGCGAAGCTGTTTAGCAAATAGACTTATTGTTTAAAATTCTGCCCAAAAAAAAAAAGGTAATTCCCCCACCAGTCGTTTAGTGACTTTCCCGCATTCCATACATGCCTAATCTCCCTAACAACTGAGCAAACCGAAAATAGTTTTTTTGTTGACATCGAGTGAGGCTAGTTGTTAGGGAGATTGAGCATGTATGGAATGTTTGGAATTTATCAGCCTGCTGTGTTAGGTTATTCCCCCAAGACAACATGTCAGCGAAGCTGTTTGAAAAGTTTTGACCCGTTTTTAAAATGTGTTGAAGTTCCTGGTAACGTTAACAAATTCCTGGAAGAGTCTAGAAGTCGCCGGAAGTGATTGAGCGAAGCTGTAGTGAAGCAGCTGAAAATTACGTAAACAAGGAAAAGGGTTTTCCCCGACTATTTTTGTCTATTTTGAAAATGCGGAAATTTAGTCAAATCCCAAAATGCGCTAGAATCCCCATTATATAGACTACTAACCATATCTGCTCTTTCGGATTCAGTTTTCCATAGATCTTTGTAAATTTCCAAAATAGATTCTCCACTATTATCATAAACAATTTCTCCAGCAAATTTAACAACTAATCTTTTATTTAACAATTTTGATAAATTATTTAAAAACCAAGACTTTGTATTTGTATTTTTAAAATTAAATAATAATCTTAATGAATCAGGTACAAGACACAAATTAGGGTTTAATTTTGGGATATCTATATAAAGGTCTTCTTCTGGATTTACTGAATTTGGATTTAAAGTTACAACATGTCTTGTTCTGGTTCCTTTAATATCACTCATTTTTGATCTTTTATATCCTGGGTATAGTTCGTTTTCTCTATTCATTTTTTATTATATATGAAATATAAAAAAATTTTTTTTAATCTTTCGTTCGGTCCTTATTCTTTCGGTATTCCTTATATTCTTCATATAAAAAGTAAGTGATTGCAATAGCTAATATCCATAAATTTTTAGCTAGAAAAGAAATACCTTTTGCACCCCACGATAATATTTGAGAAATTAAATTTAAAACTGCTGAAATGACTGCACCAAAATTTTTACCTATATTTGCAATTGCTTTTCCTAATTTTCCAACTGCATTTGCACCTTTTTTTAATGCGTTTCTTGCACCTATAACAATTGTTGTAATTATACCTGCTACAGAAATAGCAACTGCTGATAAACCTGCTAGATTTTCTTTTGCCCATTTTTTAAATCTTTCTAATCTTCCAAGGTCAGATTCTTCAGCATTTTCATTTAAAATATTTATTCCTTCTTCACTAATTGGTCTTTCATTATTTTCAAGTCTCATTTTATCTGCTTGAAGTTTTGCAATTTCTGAAAAACTTTTATATATACTTTTTTGGGGTTCAGCTGTTTCTAAATCAGCTTTATCTTTCCAATGTTGACGTTCTCTATCAAATCCATCAATTTTTCCACGTATAACTTCTTTTTTTTCATTTTCTGATAAATCAGCGTAGCCGTCACCAAGCGTGGAGTCAATACCCTCCAAATATACCAAACCTCTATATTCTCTTAATTCATCTCTTTCAAATAATGTTCGTCTTGGGTCCTGATTATTATCAATGAATTTTTTTAAGTTATTTTCATCAATTATATTATCAATTTTATTTTGAATTTCTAAAATAGAATCATCAGTGACAGAATTAATAAATTCATTTCCAAGGTCGCCATAATCATCAAGGTCACTGATTCTTTTTTCTATTACCGACCTTGGGGTTTTTTCATATTCTTTTTTTGCTTTTTTCATATAATCATTAAATTCATCAACATATTTCTTATTTTTTCTGGTAAATAACTCTGGTTTAAAGTCACGGTCAACATTACCAATCTTTTTACCTTTGAATATAATGGAAACTGTGCCTGTGTCATTTTCTCCAAAAAATACATTGTTATCTAACAATATACTTGAATTTGGTCCATTTTTCTTTTCAAGAGTAACATTGAATAGTTTTTTGAAAGATTTTTTTCTATCATTAGTCATTGATCTACTCATTGATCCTATATCTTTTTTTGTATCAGGTAAACTACCAATTCTTCCACGACCAACCCTATTAAATTTACTCTTTGGATTTTCTGTGTTTATTATATTAATACTCAGGCACGTAGCCAGGATGTAAAATTTGGGGGGGCAGCACTATTTTTGGGGGGGCAGTTGTCGACGTAAGCTGAAAATGTTAACACTAATACAAATATAACTCGACACTCAAGTTCATTTTTTCATTTATATTTCTTAAATTTAATTTTGTTTCATGATTATTTAAACCACTGAACTTATAATAATTTTTTTTTCCAAGAGACAAGCATATACAAAACTAGAAATATTGCATAAAAGATTAAAACCACCATTTTTTTTATTAGTATACATTCACCAAAACTATAGTAGCAGTATAAATAAATTGCTCTATTTAAACTAAAATCAACAACTCAACAAAGAACGTTTGACATTCAAATTCAAACACAACGTATTTTGCAACAACAGCATGCTCAACTTGTCATATTAATACAATAGTACAAAATTACAAAAGAAGACGACGGTGCTTCATACTTTTAAAAAAATCGATTACGTCGCTCTTGCTAAGAGATTCCGTAATATCTCTTTCAGTAGATAACAGTGCTAAACTATTAAGACGTACAGTGGTTATCTTAGAGCGCAGACGCGTTTTAATTCTCTCCACGGAGGAGAACATCCGCTCAACCTTGCAAGATGTCCGAGGAATTGTAACAAGTAGCTGATATAAACTGTAAATGGAAGGGAAAATGTCTTTGTCAACAATATCCAAGACATCAATCAAAGTTTCAAACTTTGATGTGTCATGTCTGGCAACGAATGAACGAAAAACGTCTATTTCACAATCGCTTATATCTAGAGAGTACAGTTGCAACAACTTATTCAGCTCCTGTTTATCAAGAAAGTTGGGGGAGTTTGGTAAAGAACAGGAAGCAGCATTCATGATCAATTGTTCTGTGCCAAAACGGGCATCTAGTTCTCCAAAGATCTCGCCAACATTTTGGCGTAGAACAGTTGTAAGCTCTTCTAAGTTTGAAGAATGTTGGTGTCCAACAGTGCTAGTTACATAGGTGTCTTTTAAGCTTTCAGGAATACGTCGTTGTCTACTAGCACTTCTCACATCGAAAGTGTCTACCTCATATTTCTCACACAAATCCATAGCATATTCTACCATTTTGTCAAAATCGAAATTGGACAGCCTTTCTTTCAGGTCACTAAGCAGTATCTGGAGAGAAAAAACAGTCGTTGTGGACTTTTGAAAACCCTTGGAACAAAAGTCAGAGTAGTCATACAGCCTACCAAAGAAAACTAAGAGGATTACAAATTTCTTAGTTTGTAAAACACCGAGCAAGGACTTGGCAGCAAGCCTCGTCTCTGCATCTTGGTCATCCTCAAATAAGCTTAAAGTATCAAGAATGCAATCAAATCGACGCAGAAACCTTTCAACTTCCATTGAATGAGATGACCAACGAGTATTACATGAATGTGTGAGCTCAAGAACCTGAGCGTTTGGATAACGTTCACGCTGAACGTCTAAGAAAGCTGCGTGGCGTTTTGTTCCAGTCATAAAGGTATATGTCAAATCTAACGTGTCAAAAAATGATTTTATAATTGGGTGTCGTCCAGCAGTCGCAGATAAGACTAAGTTGAGCCTGTGCGAAGCACAATGAACGTATGTAGCATTAACATAACCAGCCTTCTTTATTAAGGTTTGTACTCCCCCATTTCTACCCGACATGACATTAGCTCCGTCATAACCTTGACCTACACACTTACAGGGATCAAGATTAAAGGGCTCAAGTTGCTTTAAGAGTTTTGAAGATATACTATTTGCATCCATTCCCTTCAACTCAATAAACCCAATTCCCCTTTCAACAATATTGCCTGCATGCAAGTATCGTAAAGAGGCCCCCAACAACTCCTTCTTGGACGCATCTTTCACTTCATGAGCAAGAACAGCATAAAAACTGACATTTTCTACTTCATGCTTAATATGCTCAAGAAGAACAGAAGTAATTGACTGAAGCAGGTCATTTTGAATCTC
The DNA here is from genome assembly GCA_030142905.1 of Heliopora coerulea. Taxonomy (NCBI): domain Eukaryota; kingdom Metazoa; phylum Cnidaria; class Anthozoa; order Scleralcyonacea; family Helioporidae; genus Heliopora; species Heliopora coerulea. The sequence continues at coordinate 51,746 of JASJOG010000500.1, forward strand.
TGGACTTAGCATTTTAGCATTATCAGGGAGGGCTTTCATCCTCCTCATTACATTATCATCATACTTAGCTATCAGTTCTAATAGTTCTAGAAAGTTCCCTCTATTTCGTGACTTGTCTGATTCGTCATGTGCTCGAAGAGGAATTTCTTGCTTAGCACAAAAGATGATAACATCAAGAATGGTCATCAAATGTTGTTTGTTATCGTTGACGAACTTTTCATTTCGAAAATCAGGATTAAGTTGTTTATCAACTGTGCCTATTTTTTGATGCACCACCCACAGTTTCAGAGATTCAGCAGCTGCTGCATGACATGCGGAACCTTGATGTTTTCTGCACTTCTCACCAAGTTTCCTCCAGTCACGAAGTCCTGTTGCTGAGAAAGTAGGCTCAGTTGTTGGGCCACCGAAAAGCCGACACGGTTGGCAGAACGTGGCGTCTTGGTCTATGCTGTGCTCCAGCCATGAGAAGTGAGAATACCATTGACTACTGAAATGTCTACCCTGGGAGTTTTTTGGAAACGTAATGGTAGGCTGACTTGGTTTCTCACCCTTTTTGGATAAGCCCCGAGAGATAAGGCTTCTGTTCTCGCTTCGTTTGTGTTTGCCTCGGTAGCAAAGGTTCTGGAGCTACTACAGTCTGAAGTCGAAACAGATGACTGTGAATCTTTTAGTTCTAAGCTCTCGAGACAAGGAGTCTGTGTCTCATCACTATGCATGCTAGAAGCGGGTTCTGTGTCCTCCGTTCGATTTCACTTTACAAAATATGACGATATCGTTGGCATAGTTTGTGGTAACCTTTTACTCGTGTTTAAATCACGAGTTAAAACGGGAAACAAAAGGCAGCAAAAATCCATAAGAGTATTAAGAGATAAAAGGTTTTCCATTTCAGAATCCTGACTGGCAGATTAACACAGTTAGAGACATGCGGCACACCATGCTGACTTAGACTTTGAACCCTTGTTTCGCTTGGCTATTCATAAATGAGCATTGAAGACCTGAGCGAGATACCAAACCTACTAAAAATATCAGTGGCCTTACTTTCTTTCAGTACAATTCTTGCGCATAAATTATACTTCCTTTGAGTGTTTTTATCTTTGAGTTTTACAACGTCAACCGTCAACGTCATGCAAAATTTGCATTGCAAACTATCCAAACAGAAAATAAATAACTCAAGTAATTCTGCTATCAAAAGCCAGCCTAACATTCCTGGTTAACTGAAAATAAAATAAATGTTGCAAAAGAGATAAAAAAAACATGACTTACCTTTCGAAAAAGATCTTAAACGACTTAAAGTCTTAAAGCTAAGTTAGCTAAAACGGATTAGTGGTTATAAAATTTCAGTTTTGACGCCCGCGATTTCCGTCTCTACCCAGACTACTCAGCGACTACTTCATGTTGCCAAATGTAGTTGACTTGGTATAATGTTACAAAAATAGGTCAGAATGGTCAGCGAAAAAATATTTTCCATTAGATGTTTTAAAAGTTTTGGCATATTTAAATTATATTTGAAACCACTACAGAATTTTCTTGGGGGGCGAGGACAAATTTTGGGGGGGCGGTTGCACCCCCTCGCACCCCCGTAGCTACTTGCCTGTTAAATAATACTTCTATTACCGCTTGCGGACCGCAGGTATTCAGGGTAATCTCCTTCAAAACTTGTTTCACCCTCCTCACGGTCTTCTTCAGCTTCGCGGTCTTCTTCTTCCATATTTCTATTTCTCATTTCAATATAATCAAAACCTTTATCCATTTATTTTATACATTTTATACATTTTGAATATTTTTTTCTTCTATCCAAGAGTTATGTTTATTATCATAACCTTCCCACTTTACCAACACCATATTTTTTCCTTTCACTTTTTTTCTTTTTAATATTTTCTCCACTTTATACAAACCACTCAAGTGATTTTTATCCACAGCTGACAATTCCTGTTCATAAAATTTTCCAATAATTGGTTCTCCTTCAAGGTCTTCCACTTCATACATGTTTGGATCACCTCTAAATACTTTTACAATTTTAAAAATTTCTCCTGTAAAATTTGCCTCATAACCTTTTTTAAAGATATTCTTATATTTTGAAATTCTAACAGTATCACCAATTCTAAATTTAGGTAAAGGTAAATCCCCTAATGGATGACCATATAATGTATTCCACACTTGGTCTTTGTTAGATTCATTCACATCAACAGGTTTCATTAATATACTTTTATGTTTATTTTTCACAAGCTTTTCTAAAACAGAGATCCAATTATAAGTTTTATTTTCATAAAAATATTTCCACATGGATGTTTTTAAAGTTCTATTAAATCTTTCAACTATAGCTGCTTTTTTAACAGATTTTGAAGAAAAATATTTAACACCATCACCAGCTTTTTTTAAAATAGACTTTACACCAACATTATAAAATTCTTTTCCCTCATCAAATTGAGCTACATTTGGGTATTTACCAAATCTTTTTTTGAATTTTTTAAGCAAATTTGAAACAGCTAACTTCATGCTGTAAGTATCTTTTCTTTCGACAGGAATAGCAAATGCATAACGACTCAAAATTTCAACAGCTGTAAGAATCCAGTAATAATCTTCATTATCTTTTTTATATTTTTTCATATCAATTAAATCCATTTGTATTTGGTCAGCTAAATCTTTAACAAATGTTTTTTGAAATTTATGTCTTTCTACAAGTGGTTTAAATCTTGTGAAAGTATTTTGTGTTTTTAACCAGTCTTGTACAATTTTTCTACTAACGTTTAATCCACTGTCTTTTGCTTTTTGATAAAGTCTTTCTGCAGATTGATAACCTGTTTTAGGATTGTAATAAATATCTCTTAACTCTTGCTCAATTACAAACATGTTTTCCGACATGTTCGCGACACCTTTGGTGTCGTCATTATCACTAACTTTATTTGCGTTCATTTCGTTCACGTTCATTTATTTTTATTAAAATAAATAATGAATTCAGTTGAAAAAGCAGAAAGAAAATATTATGGAAAAAATTATGATTTTGTGATGAATGAAATAAAAATTTTAGATAAAAAATTCAAAAAACATTTTTTAGAAAAATATCCATATGCAGACATGCCAAAATTTTACTTCGAGCATGATATTAATAAAGATGGAAGTTGGGAAAAAACAACTACATATTTTAAAAACAATGATTATATTTCAACAGACATAAATTCAGATACATTTAAAAATGATCCAAATATGACAAAATATTTAACAATTAACAAACCAAAACCTCACTTTCCAAAAATTTGGATCGCTAGCGGAACCATTCAAGAATTACCAAAAGGTAAAAGACATGTTGATTATGCAGGAAAACATTATTATTGGGATAATTTTCCTACACAATATGTTTTAAATTATCCTATTAATCAGTTTAGAATTTATGTAAGCAACACAGATTATTTTCAAAGTGATTTACCTGGATTAAGAATTAGTACAAATGATAACGCAAAATGGTCACTTAATGAACCATATTTTCAAAGAATTATTGGTACATGGATTGCAACTTATGGATGTGGAATTTCAATCCAACATTTATTATTTTCAGCTAACGTTCCAAAACAAATAACATCATTTATGAGATTTCATGTATATTTTACAACAAGAAGAATTTTGCAACAACTGAGAAATGGTGATGATAAAATATTTTATAAATTTAATGCTGGTTTTTTAAAAGATCATTATCCAAAATGGACTTATCAAGAAATTATGAACCTGAAAGGTGAACATTTAGGTCAAGACACCGTAGGTACTAACAAATGGAAAAGATATAATCATGGTCCGGGTCAAATTAGAGATACATAAAATGATTACAAAAAATTTGTTCCAACAATTTCAAATGGTTTAACAAAAAATGGAACAGAATTATTGAATCAAAGTATTGAAGCTTATCTTTATTCAATCCTTGGAGCACAAGCGAGAACAAGACAAAGTATTGTTTCAAATAGAGCTTCAGCTTTAGAAACACAAAAAGTTTTTAGACAAATTTTTGAAGATTCAATTATAAATTATGACACTTCAACATGGATCAATAATATGAATCAAGCAATTTCATCAACAAATGTAGTTTTAAATACTGCAATAAGTCCAACTTTATGGTTGATTCCAAACAGTCTAATAATTTTAAAAGATCCTATTGAAGGATATAATAATAAATTAAAAGTTTCTGATGAAAATATGTTTTTTGGAATTAACAAAAAATTAAATTATTATGGCGAAGAAAACAAAACAAAATTACAGGGAAATGAAATAAAGAAAAATGAAATAAAGAAAAATGAATCCAAAAAAGACGCGGAGCGAGTGACAAAAAATGAATCCAAAAAAGATGAGAGCAGAGCGAACTATGTGAAAAATAATACATTAAAAGACATTTCAGTCCTTTCAGGTAAACTCAACCAATCTCCAAAAACACCCATTGGGTCAAGTGATAATTTATTTATTTTATCTTTATCAATAATTGGAGGAGTTTTAATTTCAAAATATATATTATAAAATAAATGACAAATCTTAAAATATTTATCAAACAAGACGAGACCGGTGAAAAAATAATTCAATTAGAAGAACCACTTGTATTAACTCATTGTTCAGAGATGTTTGTAAAATCAGTATGTATTTATTGGGATTATAATAATTTGGACTCAAATATTCATACTTATACCTATGATGGTACAAAAATTGGATTCAAAGACGGATATTATACCTTTAATACTTTAAAAAATGAATTTGGAAAAACAGGATCGATAGAACTTAAACAACTTGAATTTTCTGGAAAATGTACAATAAAAACAGATAAAAGAATAAATTTATAAACAATTGGTCCAATAATAGGATTTCCACTTAATAAAGTTATATCTCCAAATACATTAACTGAAAGTGACAGTGTGGTAAATATTAATAACAACTTGGAATATGTAAACATAAGCTGTAATATGATTGATAAAAGTAAAAATTTTGTAAATGGTAAAAGAAGTAATGTACTTATTCAAGTTCCAATAACAACAGAACAAGCACTAAAAGGAAGTGTCTCAAAAATTTATCCACCTGAAGAAACAGTAGGAGTAAAATTATCAAATGGAATTTATAATGAGATAAAATTCAAAGCAGAAGGAAATAATTCTTCTTATATAGGAAATGTTTTATTGGAAGTCAAAATTAAATAATTTTGTTATTATAAAATAAATGAGTTTATTCTATGGATATGAAAACAAACATGAATCTTTAAAATCTGATGTAACAGGAAAGCTATCTACTACAGGAGGGGATATGGAAGGAGACATTAACATGGGATCGCATCATATAATAACATCAGTTGATCCAACGGAAAATTCACATTTAGCAAGAAAAAAATACGTGGACGGCAGTTTAAACATTCTCAAAAAGGATGTTAGTTTTTCAGTTTTGAAAGATAATTTTTCTTTGAAATTTCATCATTCATATTTTGTTGAATATAATTCAATTTATGATTTGTTGTTTGAAAGAAGCGGTGGAAAAGTAAAAGAATTAATTGATTATGGAATTGAAGGAAACAATTTTAAACAAACAACAAAAAGTCTTCAACCTTCCTTGTGTTTAGAAAGTGAAAAAGAAAATAATAAATATTTTTTAAAATTCGGGAACAAAAGAATGACATCGGGGTCCAACATTAACCCAATATCAGGAAAAAAAGATATTATAAATGTTTTTGTTGTTTATAAATTGAATTCTGTTCCTTCATCTGGAGGTAGTTGGTTAAAAGGTGCAATTTTTGGACATGACAACGGAGGTTATGATAAATTTGTATGTTTTGCAAATCCAACTACAAGAGAATTGATTATTTCTGGAGATTCATCAAATTTTTATATCTGTATTGGTTCAAATAATGCAAATCATAAGGGCCCAATTGCTCCTTATCAATCAAAAGCAAATGCTGGAACCCTGAATAAATGGATATGTCTTTCAGTTCATTGGGATATGTATACAACACCAATTAATAATAAAAGTAGTGTTTATTGTAATGGAAAAAAGTTAACAGATTTTACATCAAAAACTGTTTCAGGAAGCACAAATTTAACAATTGGTGATTTAAAAGACGCTACAAATTCTCCTTTTGATGGATCAATATCTTTCTTTTCAGTTTTAAAACATGAAAAAATGACAGAAAAAGAAATTTTGTTTTATCATTATGTTCTTTGTAATTTATACAATGTTGATCATGATAATATAAATATATGAAAATTTAAACAAAATTAAATTTTGTAAAATAAATGAGTGTTATATTTGATGACGATTTTAGTTCAAAAACACAAAGTCAAAAAAATTTATTTTATATGAATTTGATAAAAAATTATCAAAAACAGGAGGAACAATGACTGGAGATTTGAATATGGGAAATCATAATATTCTTCATGCAGCAAATTATAGCCCATCTTCCAATCAACATTCTGTAAATAAAAAATACGTCGACGACAAAGCTAAAGCTTTGAGAAATGATGTAACACCAAATACAATTGCAAATATTTATAATTTACAAATGGATGATGAAGGAATTTTTGATGTGAAAGATGATGTTAATTATATTGAATACACGAGTAACACCGGGAACAATAAAAAGGTTGAAAAACTTTTAAATTTGTCAAGAAAAAACGATTGGAATTTCAAACAAAATGACACAAACAAACAACCACTTTTTAAAAAATCATCAATTAATAATAATTTTTATTGTGTTCAATACCTTGGACCAGATAGAAACAATTTACATTTAACTTGTGAAGAAAATATTTTAAACTATCAATACTTGAATTTTTACTTTGTATATGGTTTAAAATCATTAAATTCATCTAACAATGAGGTGTCGTTGTTTAAAATCATAGATAATGAAACAGTAAGTCAACCAGATCCTTCTAATTTTGGTATTTCTTATCGTAATTCATTATTGTATATCACAAATTCATCCGTTTATTCAATTACAAATGACAGATGGCAATTGAAAGCAAATGCAACTCAAATAAACAAATTAATATGTCTTTCTGTTCATTGGGATCAAGGTAATCTCCGCGGTTCCAAAAAAGGAAATCTTTATGTGAATGGAAAAGAAATTGTTTCTTTTTATACAAGCGCTAGAAAGTATCACACTCCAAATATGAAATTTTATCTTGGATCAAAAAATAAAGACCATGGAAAAATGGATGGAGAAATATTATATGTATATGTTTCAACAAGAAAAATGAAATATCCAGAAATTGTTTTAAATCATTATCTTCTTTGTAAAAAATATGGTGTTGATTTTGATGAAGATGAAATATTAAAATATATAACTAAATAAATTTTAAATAACTTTGAATAAATTTTAAATAACATTTGAATAACGTTTGCGCTCAGCTGAAGCTTTGCTTCTGAGGACTTCGTCTGATACGCTGTTTTGAATACACTTCAATAAATTTTAAATAACTTTTAAATAACTTTTAAATAACATTGAATAACCACAAATGTTATTTAAAATTTACTTGACTTTATTTAAAATTTACTTGACTTTATTTAAAATTTACTTGACTTTATTTAAAAATAACTTTAAATAACTTTTGAATAACTTTGAATAACCACAAATGTTATTTAAAATTTACTTGACTTTATTTAAAAATAACTTTAAATAACTTTTGAATAACTTTTGAATAAAAAAATAAAATTAAATTAAAGTATAAATAAATGAGTGAAGAAAGCAAACAACCAAACCCAGAGGACAGCAAAGCTGTTGATATAGTAACAGCAGTTGAAAAATCTGAAAAAGCAAAAGACCCAAAAAAAGTGGAATTGGGGAAAAAATTAGCAAAAATTTCAAGAGAAGCAAAAGAAAGAAAAGCAAAAATGCGTAAACAACTTGAGCGGAGTGAAGAAAATTCTAAAAAACAAAGCGAAGAAAATGAAGAAATAAACCGCATAGCGGACCTTTCAGGTTACATAGATTTCAGGTATTTCGTTGGTGGTGTAACAATTGTCGCTGCACTTGGAGGTTTATATTATGCATATAAAAGTGACAAAAGACTTGAACGTAGTGACCTCGAATGCGGCGAACGCGAAATCCAAAGCGACCGTGAACGCAAAGACAAAAAAGTTAAGACTATAAATAAAAATGACTATGAAATTACTAAATGTAAACCATCAACTACGCAGACCACTTCTCGGTCTTGTATTGAAAATTTGTAAAATAAAATTTTACAAAAATTTTTTTTTATTTGTATTTGTATAAATAAATGGGTGAAATGAATAGAAAAGAAGTTATGAATGAATTATATGATTCTACAATAATTACATTGGGTGCTGTTGGAGTTGGAATGATAACAAGAAAAGTAATTAGCGATGGTTTATCAACTCCATCTAGTTTAGTTCCTACTTTAAAACTAGCAGCAGCTGTGGGTTTATCATCGCTTGCAGTTAAATATGCACAAGATAAAAAATGGATTCCTACGGATCCTTTCAAATCGTGAAATGCAGCAAGCTGGTCATGAATGTCATAAAATATAAAAAATAGGAAAATTATAAAAATAAATGGAAACAGTAGTTGGTGGATTATTTAATGCAGTTGCTTTTGCAGGTGCTGGATTTTTATTTTCAAAATTAAATCATTCTGGATATGAAAAAGAAATAAAAAGACATAATGAAGCAATGGAAAAACTTGCTAGGGAAAAAGAAAAATGGTATGAAAATCAAGTAAAAAGAAAACAAGAAATTGAAAAATTAAGACAACAATTATCTGATGCAAATGCTGATATAAATAAGACAAACACCGCCCTTCGGTCTTTGAAAAATCTTGCTCAAATAAATAATCATTATAAATATTTACAAAAAGAAGCAAATGAAGAATCTAAACGGGAACCAAAATTAGAAGATTATTATAAATCTTCTGATGAAATGAAAGAATATCAAAATGTTTCTTTTTTTCTGTTTGGACTTTCTGGTGGTTATGTATTTTATAAATTTTTGTAAAAAAAATTCATTTAAAAAAAATTTTTTTCATAAATAAATGAGTAACAAAACTTTTTTTGAAATGATAAATTCTGAAGCTTACAAAGGTTACAAAGATTTAACATACAAACAATTATGTAATATTGCAAAAGAAAAAAAAATAAAATATTATGGAAGATATAAAAAAAATGAACTTGAAAAAATTCTAGGTCTTGAAATTAGTGAACCAAATAAAAAAAAATCCAGTAAAAATAATAGCTTTAAATAAAAAAACAGGTGAAATTTTAAAATTTAAAAGTATTCATTCTGCAGGAAAAAATTTTAATATGAATCCAGGAAGTATAGTATGGTTAATTAATAAAAAAAATGATTTGAGATTTTTTGGCGAATCATTTTTGATTTCTTATGGTTGATGAAACTTAGATTTTTTTTTTCATTAATAAAAATTTTTTTTCTTTAAGAAAAAATAAATATATAAATAAAAGTATGAATTCTTTTAGCGAAACGCAATCAAACAAACTGTTTAAAGGTCGGAAGATTATTGAAAAATTTATATATGAAGACCATAATCTGAAAGATTTAAGCTTTTATGATGAAGAAGACTATTTATTTTATGTTTTTTCTGAAAAAATTGCTAAACTTTCAGGTGATGGAGAATTATTACCACATCATGAATTTTATATAAATTATAAAGAAAAATTTTGCATTTTCAATGATTTTGAAATTAATTACAACCCGAAGGACGGCTCCGCTGGTAAAAAAATTTATACCACAACTTACAAAATTACTTTAATACCAAGTTTAAAACAAGTATGTTCATTAATTAATATCTTTATATTAAAAAATTAATCGAATCAACCTATCGTGTCAAAAATAAAAATCAAATTTGATTTTTATTTTTTTAAAATTTTTTTTCATTAATAAAAATTTTTTTTCTTTAAGAAAAATAAATATATAAATAAAAGATGAACATTGATCAAAGTTCAAGACGTGGTCCTGGAAGACCAAGAACAAGAAATACTGATGGTCTTGTTTATGGGCCTGCAAATCGTGTTGGAAGACCAATAACAAGAAATACTGATGGTCCTGTTTATGGGCCTGCAAATCGTGTTGGAAGACCATCAACATATCCTTCAAAAACTGAAAAAATTACTATTAGAAGTCCTGGAAGACCAAGAAAAAATCAAGAAATTTCTTCATCAATTTTAGACGAACCAATTACACAAGAAACACAAGAAAATTTACAAGCACCTTTATTAAAAACAAAACCGTGGAGCGGACCGACAAGTCGGTATTTAAATAAAATTTTGGTTAACTCAAAGGAAAAAGTAAATAATTTGTTAGATAAATCTAAAGAAGAAATACTTAATTTATTTGATAAATACAACCCATTAAAAAACGCGAATGGTGTAAATAAAGGAACAGAAAGAATAAAAAATTGGTATAATAAATTGAAAAATAATTTTTCAGATATATTTGATAAAATACAAGGTAAAGTTTCAACCCCAACTGCAAAATTTAAATTGGATAAAGAAGCTTTGAAAGTAACAAAAAGATATCAAATGGATTTGAAAAAATTTGAATTGTCTTTATATGACCCTATAAGTCTCTTGAAAAAAATTAAACCATCGGTAATTGAAAAATTCAAAAAATATCCAAGCACAAAACAACAAATAACTCTTGAATGTTTGATGTCAAAAACAAATCCAGCTACAGGAGAAACAACCATAGATAAAACTCATTTTCATAGTTATTATGAAGAAATTTTTGATGGAAGTAATTTTGATGAAATATATGAAAAAATGACTCAAAAAATTATTTTAAGTTTTGAAATATTTATGTCAAATTCGAGTTTGTGGAAATTTAAAAAATCTTTGAAAATAATTCTCAATATTAATGATATTAAAAGATTACTTGCTTCATCTTATATTACTTTACCAGAATTTTTAAAAAATAAAAATGCAATTATCAACCCAGAAAATGATGACCAAAAGAGTTTATTGTGGTGTGTTGTAATAAGCGAACTTTTGAAAACTAATCCTAACTTAAAAAATCCTGGAAGAATTACAAAAATTTTAAAAAAGAAAGCTGAAAGTTTTAATGTTAAAGATATTAATTTTCCATGTGGATTTTCTGATATTGATAAATTTGAAAAAAATAATAATATTGCAATTAATTTATTTGGATACAACGAAGAAAAAAACCGCGGAGCGGCGAGCAAAGCTCGTTTTGGAAAAGAAAATCATGAAATTTTTCCTTTGAGAGTAAGTAAATTTGATTTGGAACAACAGAAAAAACAACCGCGTGTAAATATATTGTTAATATCGAATGAGAATGGAGGCAAACATTATTGTTTGATTAAAAATATGAGTAAATTGTTTTCAACTCAGGTTAATAAACATAAACAAAAAAAATATATTTGCAACTATTGTTTACAACATTTTAGTAATGAAAATGTTTTTAAAAATCATTTAGAATATTGTTCGAAATACGAATGTGGAAAAACAATTTATCCAGATAAAGGAGAACAATTAAAGTTTAAAAATTATGAGAGAATGCATGATATTCCATTTGTAATTTACGCAGATTTTGAATGTAATTTGAAAAATATAGATGAAAATATTGGAGAATCGGTCGGAGACCGCGCTCCGCGAACAAAACAATTTCAAAAACATGAACCATCTGGATATTGTTATTTGATAAAATGTTTTGATGATAATTTATTTAGACCAAAATTAATAAAATGTTCCAAAAAACCTGGTGACGATGATTTCGACATTTCTTTAAAATTTGTAAAAAGTTTAGAAAATGATATTAAAAAAATACATGAGAAATTTAAATACCCAAAAAAGATAATATTAAGTGAAAAGGATAAAGTAGATTTTAGATTAGCTGAAAATTGTTATGCTTGTGAAATCAAATTTGGAAAAATTGAAAAAGTAGAAAACAAAAATACAGATAAATGTATTAATATTGAAAAAGTTAGAGACCATTGTCATTTTACTGGAAAATATAGAGGAGCTTCTTGTATTAGTTGTAATTCAAAAATGAAAAAACCAAAATTTATACCAGTTATATTTCACAATCTTCAAAATTATGATAGTCATTTGTTTATTAAAAATCTTGGTGTTTCTGAAGGTGAAATTAATTGTATACCTAATACTGAGGAAAAATATATTAGTTTTACAAAAGACATCATTGTTGATAAATTTGAATCTGAAAAAATAATTACAGAAAAACAACTTAAAAGTAAATGTAAAGAAAATATTATTGAGTGTGAAGAATTACCATCAACCAGTGACACAAAGTGTGAGCGAAGCGAAGCAAGTGAAAACCAAAATTATAAAATTAGAGAATTGGTTATTGTAAAAAGACAAATTAGATTTATTGATAGTTTTAAATTTATGCAAACTAGTTTAGCAAATTTAGTTAATAATTTAGATAAAAATGAATTGAATATTTTAAATAAATTTTATAAAAATGAAGAAAAAAGACAATTATTAACTAGAAAAGGTGTTTTTCCATATGATTGGTTTGATAGTATTCAAAAATTAAAAGAAGAAAAATTACCTGATAAAGAATGTTTTTATTCCAAATTAAATGATGAAAATATAAGTGATGAAGATTGTGAACACGCGCAAAATGTTTGGAATAAATTTAAAATCAAAAATATGAGACAATATCATGATTTATATTTAAGAACTGATGTAATACTTTTAGCTGATGTCTTTGAAAATTTTAGAAAAGTTTGTAAACAAAATTATAAATTAGATCCTGCATGGTATTTTACTTCACCTGGATTAGCTTGGGATGCGATGTTGAAAATTACAAAAATTGAATTGGAATTATTGCATGACCCACAAATGTATCTTATGATTGAAAAGGGAATCAGAGGTGGAATTTCAACGATTGTAAAAAGATATGCAAAAGCAAACAATAAATATATGGATCACCCTTCGGGCTCAGGACCGCAGGTCCAAAACAAATACAACCCTAAAGAAGATAGTGTTTATCTTCCATATTTGGATACAAATTTTTTATATGGTTGGGCAATGTCTAAAAAACTTCCAACGAAAGATTTCAAATGGATGAATAAAAATGAGTTAAATAATTGGAAAAACATTGGAGCTGACCGTTCCTGTAGCTGTATTTTAGAAGTTGATTTAGAATATCCAGAAAATTTGCATGATTCACATAATGAATATCCTCTTGCTCCAGAAAGATTAAAACCCGGAGGGCAGCAAGCTGGTGGTCAAGTTGAAAAACTGATTCCAAATTTAAATAATAAAGAAAAATATGTTTTACATTGTGAAAACTTAAAATTGTATGAAAAATTGGGATTAAAAATCACTCAAATTCATAAAGGAGTAAAATTTTACGAAGAAGATTTTATGAAACAATATATTGATTTGAACACAAATTTGAGAACAAATGCAAAAAATGATTTTGAAAAAGATTTTTTCAAATTGATGAACAATTCAGTATTTGGAAAAACAATGGAAAATGTAAGAAATAGAGTTAATATACAATTGGTTAATAGAAAAGAAAAAGCATTAAAACTATTTTCAAAAACTAACTTTGATAAAAGAACTATATTTTCTGAAAATTTAATTGCAATTCTGATGTATAAAACAAAAATCAAACTAGATAAACCAATATATTTGGGAATGAGTATATTGGATTTATCAAAAACTTTAATGTATGATTTTCATTATAATTATATCAAGAAAAAATATGATGAAAATGCATCATTATTATTTACCGACACTGATAGTTTAATGTATGAAATTAAAACTGATGATTTTTATAAAGACATTTCTCCAGATGTAAAAAATATGTTTGACACAAGTAATTATTCAAAAGAACATAAAAGTGGGATAAAAACTGGATTAAACAAAAAGGTTATTGGTATGATGAAAGATGAGTGTGGAGGAAAACAAATTGAAGAATTTGTGGGTTTGAGAGCAAAATTATATTCTTATAAAATGTGCGGAAACGTTGAAGGCGGCGAAGGAAAAGAAGAAAAAAAATGTAAAGGTGTTAAGAAAAATGTAATTAAAAAAGAAATAACATTTCAAAATTATAAAGATTGTTTATTTAATGAAAAAGAACAAATTAGAAAGATGAATTTGATAAGACATAGAAATCATGACTTGTATACAGAAAGTGTTGAAAAAATTGCTTTGTCATCTAAAGATGATAAACGAATAATACTTGAAAATAAAATAGACACTCTTGCATTTGGCCATCGCGAAGCGCGGGCGAAGCTCGATGAATGATATGGTTGAAGAATATGAAAAAATATTTGGATTCAAACCATAAAAAAATTATAAACTTTATTTTATGATTTTATGTTTTTGAAATTTTGAAAATTTCAAAATTGATAAATTTGAGAATGTGATAAAATTGATTAATTTTGATAATGCGAAAAATTTGAGTAAATTTGAAAATGCAAGAAATTTGGTTAATTTCTAGAATGCGAAAAATTTGACCAATTTTGAGAATGTGATAAATTTGACCAATTTGATTAATTTTGAAAATTTGGTTCAAGCCGGATTTGACAAGTTATGAAAATGATTGACAGGTTTTGGGAAACAGGAAGTAATTTTTTTAATTTGATGGGTTACCCAATGACGTCATAAAAATGATTGACGCATGATTGGCAGGTGATGACGTCATCACCAATTGCCGGAAGTTGATTCAATTTTTGAGAGCTCATTAAAATTCATAAAAATGTGCTGGAATCCCCACTTTATAGACTACTAACTTGAATTGACACATGTTATTGGACATCCAAATAAGATATCAAAAGTCTCTGAAAGGATTGTGCTTGAATTGGTTGACGTCCAACTCAGCAAACAGCTTCCACCCTCCCTGGGTGGGCAGTTAAACACACAATGGTCCACAAACTTTTAGCCGGCTACGCTGCGTAATTTTCTAGTGTTGAGCAGCAAAAATTGTCAAGAAAATTTGCTTAGCTAGGCTTATGATTTTAGCTTAATCCTATGTTAGGTAGTCAGTGAGCGGCGGTTCCCCTTTGAAGATAATAAAATGGTTTAAACTATTTTTTGGTAAGAAAACTGATGAAAAGGTTGGTCGATAAATACTTTCATTTCAACATAGACTTATTTTAGACTCTCGATTTTCATCGGGGAGACTGCAGTTTCTTGGTTGAGGTTTTTACTTGCTTTTCTGGGTTTTTTTCTTTAGTTGTTCTTCTTGTTGCTTTGTTTTTTTATTTTCTACGCTCTCCCTAAGAGTCACCGCAACTCCCCAGATTCTTTTGGCGACCCTAAATTTGCTCGCGACTGCCAGTCTGCCGTCCATCGGTTTAAAACACCAGATGTGGTGCCGGGAATTCTGCAACTCGGAGGAAACGTCGCCAACTGGGGGGTTAAACCACAACGGCCAGGAACACACCCCCTTTATAATTTCCTTATGTGAAGGTCAAAAATATCATGTTATTTTTCAAGAATAATAGCTGCAGCTGACTAGAAACAATTTACTTGAAGATTTGATATGAGGACAAGAGTCAGCTATCTTTCTTGGCTAAATCACTAACAACTGCTCATGGTTTGAATAATATATCCCTTTGTTATTTGCAAATAATTATTTGCAAAGGTAAGTCCCCAGTAATGTCTCTAGTATAATTTTCAAGCTGTAGACAACGCGAAAAAAGGGCGTTTTATGTTTAGGAAACAACGAGAAACTTGAGTTGCTCCAGAACCATAAACATCTTTAACCGTATTCCTGCATTTCACTCAGGTTGGATATCCTTACGAAAATTTCATAGGCAATTTTACATAAAAAACATATGGAAGTGGTATATTTTCCGATATGAAATTTTCATTTAAAAAACGAAATTGTAACGTTTTTAGATAAGAAATATCTAGCTCAAGTGTATAATGACTTTGTTTAAAATTTCATATGATAAATTTATGTGTTCAAAACATGTGTTTCACATGTAAAATGGAAGGTTCACATATCAAAATTAACTTTTACAAATCAAATCTTCGTATCACACATGGATATTAAATGTTTTCGCACAAGAAATACTATTTTCATATTTTAAATGCATGTGAAATTTTTGTTAGGATAACTTGTTCATTTCCAGGTGTCCACAAAACTACAAGTATGAGGAATCGTATATTTATAATCTTGGTTCTGTATATGCATTACCATTCATTAATACAATTTTCTTGATTAATGACTATAGTTAACCCAGTCACCGAATGGATAAAAATGCGACGTGTGACGATTGTAGTCTAAACAAGGGTAGCGTTAGGATGAATATTGGTGTTGAGAATCCGGCAGGAGTCAATGATTCAAATTTTCATCGAACGTTTATAATGGTTTTACCTGGATCATGATCTATGGTTGAGAAGCAAAGATAATTAATACGGAATTATAAAAATTAATGATAGTGACATGTTAAAGAAAATATTGATTAAAATGTACGTTGACGCATCTAAAACGGTTGTTTATAAAAATACCTAACTGCGATACATAATGAGGCACCACAAAACTCAAGAAAGACAGACAGCAAAATAAAATTGAATTTTTGAAGAGAAGCAAGAGTTTCCCACCAAACGTATGTATACCATCCACTTAAGGACGCCAAATGGAAACGTTATTAAACAGGCATCTCAGTTTTCTGTATATAAAAGTGACCAGGAATGACACAAGGAATACTAGCTTCACGAAAATACGAAATACCGCAACCAGTGTAACTGTCGTAACAGGGGCAAGAATAAGAATGCTTTCCGTGATATTAAAGTTGTGAATCAATTGTGAGTGGCTTGAGTAGGATGAACAGTCTTCGCCATTGTAAAGAGCTTTCACGAGGGTAAATCCGCAGAGAATTGTAAGAATGCTGAGAGACAGAGTCTCCACGAAATTCTCACTTGCATATTTGAAGGGCTTAACATATACATGAGAAACTAAGATAGTTACACATATAGCCAAAATTACCATCATACGAACACGCCTTTCATATATGAATGTAAACGCGATTATAATGATGAGTCGGCGAAAGATGAGAATGCCTTCCCAAGGAAGACGGAAACTACGGGAGCAGAAGTACTTATCGTGTTTTCGAAACGGTCCAGAGAGAGTGTCAATGACGACCAGTTTCGAAACCGCATTAGCATTGTTCATAACCATTTCTTCCTCCATGGTTAGACCATCATCCCATTCAATCTGGAACCGATTTTGTTTCACGAGCAGATAAAACTAATAACAGCAAAAGGGTAATGGAAACAGACATCCCAGACAGAATTGCAAAACTGATATCTGCCGGGTTATTAGGGCGAAATGGCCAAGTACTGGGACAAGAAAGAATGGCAACGTGTAAACAACGGCGTAAGCCATTAACACATATTGGAATGTCTGGTAAAACCAAACTGTTCCATCAATAAAGAGAATTTGATGGTCTCGAAATGGAACACATTGGAGCAGAGTAAAAACTAACTGAGCAGATGAAGAGTACATTAGAAGACAGATGTGAATAAAGGCGCAAAGAATGCGAATTGGAAAATTTTGGAAACTCCTTAACTGTGCACTTTGAGACTCAGTTTCAACTGGAATCGTTGAAGAAAAACTTACCGTATGGATTGAAGTAATGTTACGTTTCCTCAAAGTCTCGTATAGTTTGAAGAACAACCAAGTGACAATTGATATACCTAATAAGCAAAACCCTAATGAGTGTAGCAGAACTGTTTTTCTAATGGGGATAAGATTTTGCAAAGGGCAATCAAAGTCGAAGAAACTAAGATTTGTGATGATAAGATTGAGAAGTTTAGTGAACAAATCTTGTAAATGATCGAGTATGCTCTGTTCATTACTCCATTCGCCACCACTTTTAAAAATATGAACGATCTGATAATAGTAAAATATAATTTTAAGATAGGCAGTTCCTGTTGATTCCTTTCTAAAAAATGACCCAAACCCTGAGTACTCATTGCAAACATCTGAGTTACTTACTGGTCGAAACCTTACATATCTTCGAAAGGATAAACCGTTTAGGAGAAAAGTTGTGATTTCGCTTTGATAAAGAAAGAAAAGAAACGATAAAAGGACAAGAACTGACACTCCAAACCAAAATGTGGAACTGTTGCATTGTTGATTTTGTCTGCATTTAGTGCTAAAAAGTGGCTCAGACATGCCCTTAGGGCATCTACCACAGAGATGTCCTGTCCTATTACCATAGCAGCTGTTGTATGATGTACATTTATCGTTGCTGCAACAATATCGAGAAGGGCAAGAACGAAAAAAGACTTGCTTTTTGTTTACATAACCCCAGAAGTTGGGTTTTGCTTTCACCACTCCATTTTCACATTGTTAACCTCTCGGACAGCTGTGGCATTTTATTTGCACAAGTGTGTTATTGTAAATAGCTCCCCTTTCAACCGAATATGTCTGGCGAGGGCATTGTTTACAGGAATAAGAGAGAGAAAAGTATGTAACATTGTCCTTATGAGCTTCAGTTGTTATGCTTTTCCTGTAAAATCTGAAGCCGGTGGGACACTGCACGATAAAAGAACCAGACACTGTGGTAACCGCTTTCACAAAAAAGGAGGGTTGGTGATCAATAACAAATTGGTCTGACTTTAACTTTGTCAGGTTAAATTGATTATGCCTCACAAAGCTGATCTTAGAAAATGGCAAACCGTAAATTTGAACAGATTTACCACGGACATCATTGTTCTCAAAATAGCAGTACTTGAATGATGCCGTTACAAAATCATTTACGAACACTACGGATGCGATAGAGGAACTTGCAGGTAAATTATCAAAGAAGTGACAGGAAATTATCAGAAATTTTCCAATGGCAAGAGATAATATGGAGGTGCCGAGGTGTAAATGTCCAAACGGAGCTAAATAGTAATTTTTCGTGAAAGTATTATTTTCAAGTACGACAGTCACAGCAGCGGGTTGAAGAGTTAAGGAATTCAGTTTCCGTGTACTGGTGGTTATAGCACTGTTTGAATTGTTATAGAAGAAACTGTTAACGATTTTATAATGCGTAGTATTGGAAGGTAGAGAGTAATCATCAGCTAGGTAAATGGCTGAATTTTTGAAGTTGTTGTTTTGAAATGTCAGCCTGTCTAAAATTATACTAGTTTTTCTACGTGAGTTAACACGTGGCTCTAGACATATTATCGTTAGCCCATGACGAGTAATACTTGTCTTATCGTTATAATTTGCAAAGACTGATTCATACCATTTTACATCTACCACTTCCACGTCTGAGTAAAAGAGCCCAAAACTGACGTTTCTGTTCCGTCTTACGTTTGTCTCTATTTGTCCATGATGACCAAGAAAATTACATCGAGAAACAAATACCTTGATTAATTTTGTGTGATTAAAATGTTTAAATACAACTGGACTTAAATTGAAAACACTAGATAAAAGAGTTTTTTTGAGGTAAAAGAACCCTACTGAATGAATTCCGTACATAAAGTTGTTTTGAAACGTAGAATTAATTACGTCAAGAATGCAAAGGGTGGTGTTTAGATAAACCGCAGCAATGTTTCTTGTAACAATGCAACGTTTTATAGTTAGGTTTGAATGAGAAAATGTTTGAACGATTGACTTATTTGCGTTTCTCAACACCAAATTTTCAAACAGCACAGTTCTTACAGCTTTACCGAAAACGGCAAAAAGGTTGCGTTGCTCCACACACTGTATGACGGCTTTCCCATTTCGTCCGACCAAAGATAACGACTTCTCTATTATAACCGGTTGTTCGGTTTTACATTCTTCATATGGATTCCCATTGTAGTAATCGATATAAATGGTGTCTCCAGCACGAGATTCGTTTACCACGGCGAATCGAACAGTTGCACAAGGAGAAGAAGACTGTCCACAACCAGGAGTATCTTTTCCACTGTGGCTCACAAACAAGTCATTCGATTGTAATCCAGTGAAACCTGAATTTTTTTTGACATGTCAGTTAACAAATGTTTTCAAATAGCAACTGGGTTTCCCAACTAAGTTCTGTATAGGAGGATCATCAATTTGATTTAACCTAATCCACACCTACTTAACAGTGTAAGACGTAACCCAAACATCTAGATGATACATTGTATTGGAAAATATTTAAGTTGACAACAGTCAGTTTTGCTATAAGAGGTTCAATCACGTTTATAGAAGTTACATGACGTTGTAAATGTATATATAAGGTTGCTCAACATTACAGTAACTAGAAAAAAAGTACCCATTACTTTAAAATAGAGTTAATGACACTTTTAGTGGTCACGTTACTTTGTAAAGTAAAAGGATGCCGTGAGATCCTCAGAGGCATGCTATAAAGTCTAATGGCGTAATGGTACGGATCTGATATGGGGCGATGCACTCAAATGTGGTGATAAGACAACCATCCCGGAAACTCCTTACCGTACTGTTATGCCATGACGCAATGTCTATTCGACTTATTTCTTTATTCTGCGCCTCCGTATTAACCAATTCAGGTGAAAATAGACAAAGAAAAAACATTGGATATAGAACAGCTTCACCTGCATTTCGGGAACTGCGTCATCGGTCAGGTACGCGACATCAGAAGCAAAATGAGGGACATTTCATAAATTTAAAAGTTTAAAATACCCCATCATTTGGTTTAATTTAGATATAGTCGTTTCATATAGTTTCATTTAGATATAGTCGTTTCATTTTCACTTTGAATGCGTGGAATGCACATTTCAAATATTTAGGCCATAGCCTAATTTTCAATACCTTTAAATTTGTTTGATGGAGATTTAGTTTGCTTTCTGTCGTGTCGTTCAGCAAACTATTGTTGCTGTTTTTTGATTAAAAGTTGGGGTAAAAAGTTACGAACGATTTTGTGAACTTTACGTGTAGCATTCAGTGAGATTTTCGTAGGATTGAAGATAAATTGTGGGATTTAGTCCCGTTAAGAAACCTGAGGTTATGATCTCTCACGCAATTTTGAAATGTTAAAAGACCAGTCGGCCATTTTTTACATTTTTACCCAGGGGTGACGCCACGGGGCTAACATCCCCGATAAGGAGTCAAACCAAAGGGGCCAGGTTTACGCCCCCTTCTTAATTTCCTTATATAAAGGTCGAAAACATCATGTTATTTTTCGCAAGAATAATCACAGCAACTGAGTAGAAACAGTTTACGTTTACATTTGATATAAAGAGAAGAGTCTATTATCTTTCTTGGCAAAATCCATCAAAGAAACACTCATAGTTTGTACAATATACAAATGTGCTGTCATCGAAGAAAATCCCCCGATGAATTGTTAATTTTTTTCCGACAGGGAAGCTAAGGTTCTCCGACGGGGGATGAAGCCATCTCTTCCCCCGTCTGGCGCAACCCCTGTTTTTACCCTGTCCCCTTGCGGCACAATTTTGGTCTTGAACGTTGTTGTAAAAGGGGTAGTTATTTTGTTGGGCACTTGGTTAGTTTTTCGTTTGAAGCACTGGGTTGTAAAGCGTTAATACATTACAATGGAACCCCGTCGTCCTACCACCCCGTTAATACGACCACTTTCTTTTTCCCCGAATAAAAGCTAATTTTTTTTCTTATCTGAAAACCTCGTTAATACGACCACCTCGTTGATACGACCAACGACCATATTTTGATGTCCCCTACTGTTTAATAGGACCAGTCAACGTGTTGAGTAATGCCTTTTTTGATATCAAATTCTAATATGGGGTGTATAATTATCGCAGCTTTGTGCATAAGCACTTTGACCAGTCATCATGTCTTCAAATTGTATGCGAAAACGGCAGGCAATATCCTCAATGCAGGATGCTTTGGATTTTCTCGAACAGAAAGGAAATTCAAAAACGGCAAATGAGCTCGCCAGAGTAATCTGCCAAACTCAAACCTATTGGCTTTAGTGTCGGTAAAACCAACGGAAGCTTCCAGACTTTTTTAAATCTAAAGAAATTTAAATAACTAATATAGGGGCTTATTATGAAGGTTATTCATCTCATTTGGTTAATTTTGTTGAGTTGTGTTCAGTTAATAAAATTTATTTGTGGATTATTTTGTGGTTTTAGCGTTATGCTAATTGAAATCTGACTCCGTTTGCCATGATGTCATTTAAAAAAAAACATTTGTTACGTATCTGATCCACCCCCCTTAATACGACCACCCCGTTAATACGACCAAATTTTTCCGGCCCAACGGTGGTCGTATTAACGGGGTTCCACTGTACTTTTAAAACTTTCATTCAATTGACAAGGACACCAGAGATGGGAGTAAAACTTTCAATCAGAGGCAATGTGAATGAACTGCTATTAAAACCAGAAAATATTGTTGTCTGGTTTAGTGTCTATTTGATTTATACTGCGAAAAATTTTGTTTTTCTAAGATAAAAATGTATTGCAATATTTTACAGTAGGTATATTGTAAAACTATTTTACAGCAAAATGTACTGTTCTTTAAAAAATTTCGGTATAGTAACCGTACAAAGTTGGCGTCCAAGCAGCCAGTAGTATTTATAGTAAAATAGCAGATTGTTTTTTAAATAAAGTACGGGTTTTTCAAGCCTTTATTAAAGTAATTGTAGTAATAGAATTGATGCCAGCACTGCGACTACGGTGTAAGACACGATACACTTTAGTGGTTGGAAGTTTAAATGAAAACGTCAAATTGTATACAATGCACAACGAGTAGCATATAACCTTGAAAATATCAAAGCAAAAGTAGTTTTAGTAATTTAAAGGAATTGCTATTTTGTACTACTATCAGTGGTGTAGCCAAGTCCGGGTCTACCCGGGTACTGCCTAGGGTAAGGATCCCTTGCTGTAATAAAAGTCTTAATATTTACTTTTACTGAATTACATTGTTTTAATGAAATATACTACGGATTACTTAAATCATCAAACTGTAGAAAGGTGAGAAAACAGTGCGGCATCAACGTTGAATATTGCCTGAAACCTGAATGAATATATGAGCCCAATATGAAACTCAACATGGACCAAACAAGTGGCATGATTCCAAACTATGTAAATTATATTTATTAAAATCTAACTTTCCATTACCGGACGTGTAACAGTCTTATTTGTCAACCATAAATCACCTGTTTTTACGAAATCCATGTTTTTGACAATATATATAATTTATATTAATTAAGTTTATATTAGCATAAGAAATTTAATCTTTAGTGCTCATCGGTTGCCCGGGTATTTCCCCAATCCTGGCTACGTCACTGGTTACCATCCTTTAAAACTTATTTGCATTTGATAGGCGACTTCCAAAGTCAATGAACGTGGAAATAGCGATTACTACATTTTTTGCCACGTAGCTAGACATTTCTTTATTAGACCCTTATTTGTCTTGGTAGACTTTGCATATTGTTACCAAATTTAATT
The DNA here is from genome assembly GCA_030142905.1 of Heliopora coerulea. NCBI lineage: Eukaryota > Metazoa > Cnidaria > Anthozoa > Scleralcyonacea > Helioporidae > Heliopora > Heliopora coerulea. The sequence goes on from JASJOG010000500.1 coordinate 75,037, forward strand.
GCGTAAGTGAACGTATTGAACTCACCTTGTTGTAGAAGGAATAACACGGATAGCTGATGGATCAACATGGTGTTTGAAATCTCCACCGGGAAGTTTAACCAAGTCAGTTAAGTTGGCTCGCTGTCTTTCTAAATTGTTTCTAAAAACAAAAAAAGGCAATGTTTCCTAGTGTGTTTAACCATGCATAACTGCCTCAAATATTCGAACGTAAGAAAATGAAATTTCATGATGGGGAAAGACGCCTCGAGTTTTTATAAAGGCCAGTTTACGTGAGGTTAGGGTAACCCGTCTTTCAGAGTTTCGTTTACATTAGCAATAGGGAGACCCTGGAGGTAGGGTAACCCTACTAGCTAGCTAGGGTAACCGTGCCAGCAGCGCCTTCTTTTTGTTTATTTAAGTCATGTAAACTAATCGGGTATGGGTCATGTTTCAGTGTAAGAGCGTGAAAAATATGGTCCGCTGTATTGTCAGCAATGGCTTCGTATGTCGGTGTTCACAGTGTCTATGGTAGGCCAAATCTTTCGAAGACATCGAGCAAACAATGATGTTATGAATGAAGAAAACGCTATCTCAGCATCCAACCATCCTGTGCAATCAATGAATTTAGAAACAAACAAAATAAATTGGTATCTGTGAAAAGTACGAAATCTTAGCGGCCATGCAGAGGTAAGGTGACCCTACTGATAAAGTTGCCAGTGGCTAAAAGGGTCACCCTACATCATGTAAACAGGTTCTAATATGCCAATCAACAGAGTCGGTAGGTTTGGTTTGTGTCCTGCCTTCCGGATATCTGGTGTTATACTGAAGCAGGTCGTATGCGAATGGTTTAAAAGAAAACAGATGCAGCATGAGCGGCTGATCTGTATGCGAGCCGTAGTAAATCGCATACAGATCGAACGCGAATATTGTTTCTTTCTTAAAATACGAATAAATTTAAATGGCCATGTTTCTCGGTTATTTCAAAGTTTCGGTAAATTTTAACGCAGAAAATCGAAGAGAAAAGTTCATAATTCTAACTAGTATTCTGTATGTGATTTAGAGATGAATTATTAATGAGTTTTTTAAGGTATTTTACATGTTGTTCTGAGGATTGGGGTATTTACATCCCAAGAAAACTGTTAAGTTCAAGAGTCTTTGAATAGGCACCGCCTGCATTTTAAGGTTCATGATTATTGTTGCACGATTCAGTAAACTAAGCTTTATCAACTCTGTGCATGGTATTTTTGAAGAAGTACTTGCTTTAGTGTTAGGAGAAAAGTGGGGGAAACAACCCAGAACAACTGGAGGTATTTTTGACTTACTGTCAAAACATATCTTACAGTATCGGATTTCATGTATGTACATAAGTTATATAACAGCGAATCTTTGCTGTTTGTAATTTACTCGGTGCGGGTGCGGGATCTCTCTCGATGTCAACTCGTCTGCCTTACTGAAGTCTGAAGTAGTTGTGAAGTTCTTTGTTTCATAGAGATGGATGAAAATAGTTTAATAGCTGAACTGTGGAAACCAATTGACTTCTCAGAGTTTGGAGTTTCTACACTTCGAGAGGCTCGGGTCTCTCTCGAAATCATAGAATTGGTTCTATCTCTTGCCCCGTAAGCCCCAAAGCTTAAGCATGTCTAAGCTAGCTAGTTCATGCAGAAGTAGGTATTTGCATTCTGGAAAAGTTGTCACGGAGCTGGAATGAAAAATGTGGGATATAAGATTGAGTGTCATGTTAGCGATGAGTTTCACTATAAACAGGTATGTCTATTTTTCTGATTCCCATCGTGAGAATGACAGCGAGGGAAGCGTCGCCATTCCAACCTGCATGTACTACAGGAATTGTCATCAGTTTGAATGACCACAGCTTAACACGAACGAACAAAAACTCAATCGAAGTACTAAATGCGTTGGTGAAGGAATGAAACAGTAAAACTAAAGGAAGACCGGTAAACATCTCGGAAGAATGAAAACGTATCTTTGACCAATAGTCGCCTGGCTCCGGGAATCAAAAGTCTTACGATAGTTTCAGCAAAATATTTTTTGCAAGATAGATTTAGACTACAATGAAAATTAAGGCCCAGCAGAGAATGCGTATGACCGCCATAGGATGAAGTGTTTTAAAACATGTTTAAACATATCCGAACTCGACTTAAAAAACTTTTGTCCTCTGCCTTTCCGCAGATTAATGTTCGCTTCGTTTTTCACTCTACTTTCCGTCTATCCAGCTTCTTTCCGTTCAATGACCGGGTTTCATTTGGTCTGAGATCGGATGTCGTTTTTACACACGTGCATCTCGGACCACATGAGAATATCGGCCTTGACTGGTAAGAAATTGGGCAGACACTCACTTTGTACCATTTCTCATCACCATCGCGACACTGGTCATCCTGTAACTCCTAACGATTTTTCCACCTTAAACTCCTCTTCAACTAGTTTCGAACTCCTCGTGAGAGAAAGCCTCGTCATTAAAAAAGTCAAACCCTCCTCTAACGCTACCTTAGCTTCCTACCCACTTTCCTTGTTTCGAATTACTAATTTCGCTTATTTTAATTTTAAACCATTTGTAATTTTAAACGGTAATTTACTCTTACGCCATTTTTTTTTTATAGCTTATCTCATTTCCAAGTAATTTAAAAATTTTCCACACTGTGATGATGTTGCGAGACGAAACGAAACGTTAGTATTAAACATGTTTTATAACACTTCAACCTATGGCTGTTACACACGTTTTCTGCAGGGCCATAATTTTTACTATAAAACTACGTTTTCCGCCTGGTTTATCACTAGTAGATTTAGACTAGTTTAGTTCATACAAGAACTTTTTAAATTGATTGATTGTGACTGAAGGGAATTTGAAAAGCTCATTATAGTGAAGAAATTTCCAGCAACAGTTTTAAACTTACTATATTGGCTTATATTTAAAGCATACCTATTCGAAAAATTTCTTTACTTACCAACAGGAACGCTAATAGAGAATTGCTGTTGAAGTAAACTAACACACTGGTGGCCTCACAATCTCTTGAAACGACTATCCGATTAAATTTTGCTTGATGTCTTTCTGAAATAAATCAAAAAGAAAATCCAGGGGACATTATAAGAGAATTCAAATAATACGTCATATCTAAGAATTGATGACGAAGTCGATATTGTTCAAATGCCAGTTATCTGAAGTCGAATGTGTCTAACAGCTCGCTCTTTGCAAAGTTGTTTATCGACACGTTCTTTCCTGACGGTTAGGACCGCGTATTGACTTTTTTGTGCAAAGAAACAGATTGTATTGCTTTGTAAGCAAAATACTCTGTAGTCGAATATTCAGACAAAAAGCCTAACAGTGTAAAAGCCATGCATTAAATCCTGAACATATCCTGTAAAATTTTGAAACTGGCATTTGACACTTGGTCTCATACAAGAGCAGAAAATGAGGTAACTTGAGACGAAGGTCCGAAATAGAGAATGACTGTCAGTACGTGTCCTACAAGGAGTGATATGATGAAATTAGATCAAATCAAGAGGAACAATTAAATGCTGTGTAATTTGCTTTAAATTATAACTTCTAAATTAATTGATTTTTGAGAAAATAGAATTTAGCAAACCTTATTATGTGGGAGTTACTTAATTCTATTTGCAACTTTCATTTTTCTATGTAGTTTTGCAGTAGGAGGGTTCATACCAGTAAGATAATCTCATTACTTACCTAGTGATAAGTCAAAGTAGATTGTTATGGCCGCTAAAGTAACCTTTTACATGCAGTCTGATAGTTTCTTCAAGCATGTGTAGACGTCTGTCGGACTCACCTTCTTCTGGCGTCTTTCTCTTTTATACACTAAAGATAATCTCTGAGACATGAATATGGAATTGAAAAATTATGTCACATGTAAGAATAGACAGCAAAGTGGTCGCCGTTCCAATGCTAATTTTCAGAAACTAAATTTAGCTACGTTTCTAAATGCTTGAAAGTGATAGAATCTGTTTTCGTGAAGCTCAACTATCCGGATCCCTGAAGACAAATGAACTTTGTTTTGAACCGATATTATTTTGATAACTCAATTACCGCCCTTGTCGGTTGAAACAAATATGTATGGTTAAGTAGTGATATAGGTCAGTTTTTCGTTAAGTTTGCAAAAGCTGTGCTTGATAAGAGGTAACTGCCCAAATTCATGATTGTTCTTTCTTTTCACGTTTGTTAGTTCGTTTTGCATGTTTAGAAGCTTTGACGTAATTGTTTACCTTTTACTGCTTCCTTTCCTTCTTAGAGTCTTCAGCTTACAGCTGAAGATCCTCTCATTCACTCAAGTTCAACATCAAGCAGTTCGTGAAAGAACTCTTCTTACACTACCAATAACAGAAAAAAATCGAGGAGGCGCGGTCAGGTTGATACATAATCACAATAATTACAACGCTGTTTAAGAAAAGCAATTTTTTTCGAAACAGCTTTCGACTGTCAATCTAACTGTCAAAGACTGCATGTAGACTGACAATCGAAGGCTCGTTCGAATAGAGTTGTTCTTGTCAGTTAGAGCGTTGTAGTTATTGTGATCAAATACCTATAATATTCGAATTTTTGAACCTAGACGTGCTTCTTTTTTTATAAATAGAGGATATGACAAATTATTTGAATTAACGACTGAAGATTTTGTTTCAGAAAGTGAAAAATAGTAATTTTATAGAGTTACTGTGGTGTAGCGTATCGCTACCTGTGTGTTGGTTATTCTCTTTCCGTTACATTTAGTTCTCATTCTAGCAAGTAATAAAATGCTGTTCATTACTGTTTGAAATTAGTCGTGATAAATCGTAATAAATCAAGAGTTAATAAATCTTGGGCATTAAGCCCTGTACACACGACCAAGTTTTCCTTGATAATTTTCCCTTGACAAGAGCCTTGGTCAAGAGCTGATCATGCCAGCTTTTGAACCAGGCGACTTGTCAAGGAAAACTTAAACTTGTCAAGGAAAAACTCGTAAAGGAAAACTTGGTCGTGTGTAAAGGGCTTTAGTGAATCTTGAGCAAAAATAAATCTAGTTCTCTTAAATTATATTGTTAAATTTTAAGATTATCGTGCCCTGAAGCTCAACAGATCTAGAACTTTGACATGTTCTTAAAACAAGTGATCCAATTTTTATAAAAATATCAACAATGTTTTGAATATTTTTCTTAAGACTCTTAAAAGCATATTCCAGCTGTCAAAACAACCCATGGGAATGCCATGAAAGGACGCCCTATCAGTTACTCTTACTGAAAAATTGTTTTACCTAGTTCTGTAGTTTACAAACGTAAGGAAAAGGTGGATCTTTGTGGATACGTTTTAAAACATCTGACAGGTTAAATAATAGGATCAAAAAGCACAATTCCGTTGCCATTCATTTCCAAAATTATGCACGTACACCTTCGACTTTAGCTGAAATATAACTGTAGTCAATTAAGAAAACAATAATGTGGAGAATTTTAACCAGCACAATTAACAAAGTTGAGAAATGCCTGAATAAATTGATAAATTTTCATGCACATATCTGGCTAAAACCGGAATCGATCGGAGAAAAAGTATTAATTGCTATTTTTGATACAATACTCAGTATACACGCTTCAGTCAAATTTATATTTTCATAAGATCTTTTAGGTTTACATGAGATATTTCCGCTACGTTGACAGTCCTGAAAACTATAGCATAGTTCAGCCATGCTGACTTTATGATATGCGGAAATATTCACTTTGTAATGTTAAAATAATCGTGACAGATTTCTTCATGATTCTGGTTTCATCTTTCCGTCTCGCACTGAGAATTCTCCACCTGAAGATCACTTGTCAGGTAGACCTCGTTTCAAAGCTAATTTTTGCTAACTTTAAATCAAAACAGTGACCATTGTAAGTATGAACCCTGAGGGCACTGAGGTAATTGATTGCACCTAGTAAATAACATCGGGTTAGGACAAAGTCTTTTTGTAGTCAGTGATCCGGACAGTTGAGCTGGTCGTAATCCAGTTTTACTGCCTTCCAGCAAAAAAACAAGTACTATGTAGCGAGCTGGGCAAATTTAGTGTCATTATTTATCTAGGTTTAGTTACATCAAAAGGATTCTTCGTTATTAAGTGAATTTGCAGTCCTTCCTTTTTGCTCATGGTGAGAAAATGTTGAAAAGCTTGCAGGTGTTGAATCTCTTATCTTGATGATGTTCAACTGCCGACAACTGTAAGAAAAATTGTGCTGTTACCCGTGATGTTAAAATTGTTTTAAGACAGTACGAAAGTTTGTTTCTACGACTTTGTTGCTTTTTTTAATTTGTCGAAGATTTGGACAAATTATTTGTTGAGTTCCTGTGGTAAGATTTTATTTTACAATGTGAAATATAATCATTTCATGCAATGACTGAGGTAGAGCGTGTATTTTGCGATTTATTTTGTCATCTTGATTTTCTTTCTCCCAGTCCGCTATTCCCCTTAACTTCCTCGCTTGACTTTCAATGCAACAATTTCAGTCAATAAAATAATATTGTTCAGTACCTGTTGAAATACGTCTTTCAGAAATACACGAAGTTCTATCGGGTTTGTTGAAACACGTTTACCATCTTTTTAAGTTCATAATACGAGGATTTCCTAATATTAAGTCTTTTCGTGTCGTATCCTGTGTAGATTCTAACCTTTTTGATTGTCACAATGTGCCCAGATACAATAATAAAAAAACGCGGGTTTCTCGCGTGGTTCTTAGCACGTTTTGTTAACGTGCTGTACACGTTACATCTCCCTTCTTTTAACAAATTTAAGTCTTTTCTTTAAGGTACAAGAGTAATAAAATTAAAGAGTAATATCAACAATGATAACTAGTTCATATCTCGAATCTGTCATTCAGTTCAGTGTTCCAACCTGTAACCTATGTGTTATCAATCAACCGTTCGGGTGGCTTGGAGATGCGGCTGGATCTCCTAGGTGTGGAGTAGGAGACTAAAGTTTGTTCGTTATTTCGTAGTTCGGTCATTTCTGGTGATGGGTCTTGTTTGTTTTTCTTCAAGTCACGACTATTTCGTCTGTAAAGGTTGCCGTTCGATTCAACGTGATATGAACGTGGTGCCACTTGTTGTTTACATGTCCCTCGTGACCACGTCGATTGTCCAGGCAAGCGAAGCCAAACTGTATCTCCTGGCAGCAGTGGTTTAAGGGGTTTGGCATGCTTATCATTAATGATGACGCTGTTTCTTCTTCTGTTTAAGAAGTGCTTGCATGTCATTCTTTGTGTTGTAACGAGGTTGTAGAAGGGTAGTCGGAGTCAATCGTAGTGTTTTGCAGCGTCGTCCCATTAGTCTTTGTGCTGGTGATGTCCTCATCCCTTCACTTGGAGTGTTATGCTAGTCCAGGAGTGCAAGATATTCTGACTGGCCTGATGATTTACATTTGTTAAACAGTTTTTTAACCGTTTTCACTGCATTCTCGGCTTTTCCATTGCTTTGCGGATAATGTGGGGATGATGTCACATGTTCGATTGACCATTTCTGGCAAAATGTAGCAAATTCGTCAGAGCTAAATTGTGGACCATTGTCAGATACTATGGTATATAGAATTCCGAAACGAGAAAACATTGCTTTCAAGGCTTTCATGACGCTAGGTGACGTTGTAGAAGTTAGGCGCTCAACTTCGATGTAGTTGCTAAAGTAATCAACGACTAGTAGCAGCTGTCTGTGACCAAAATTGCAAAGATCGGCGGCGACTTTTGTCCAAGGTCGGGCTGGTACTTCGTGCTGGAGAAGTGCGTCTTTCTGTTGCGCACTGCTGTGTCGTAAGCAAATGTCCCATTTCGACATGTATTCCTTCAACTGTGAGTTCACTTGAGGCCAGTAGAGCGTATCTCGAATGCGGTGTTGGCATGCTTCTATTCCAATGTGGCTGGCATGAGCTGCTCTCATAGGTTCTCCTGGAAGAGTTGGACGTACAACGAGCTGTTGTCCTTTAAAGGTTAATGAATCTTCAACAGTCAGTTGGTCTCTTATATCCCAATAAGCACGTATTTCATTATTGACGTCATTCTTATTATTTGGCCAACCATACTGGATCGTTTCTGCTAGTTTCTTCATTACTGTGTCGGCTTCGTTTGTTTTCTTGATTTGTTCGAAACGTGCACGGCTGACCGGTAGGGTTTCGATATGGTCAACTGCTTCCAAAGCGTTGATGCTTTCAATGTGTTCATTAAGTGGGAGGTACGCTCGACTCAAGGTATCAGCTAGATACAGTGTGGAACCTTTGGTGTAGACAACGTAAAGGTTGTAGTTCTCTAATCGGAGCATCATGCGTTGTAATCGTTTGGGTGCAAGGCAAAGATTCTTTCGAAAAATTGATTCCAAAGGCTTGTGGTCTGACTCGACTGTAATGATATCATGACCATAGATATATGCATCAAAGCGTTCACATGCATACAGGATAGCGAGCATTTCTTTCTGAATTTGCGCATATTTGCACTCAGTTGGCGTTAAAGCACGTGATGCAAAAGCTATAGGATGGCCATTTTGTAGTAGTGCAGCACCGAGTCCTGACTGGGAGGCGTCACACTGTATGGTTACTTCTTTATCCAGCGAGTAGTACTCTAAAATCGGGGCTTCAGTAACTGCTTTCTTTAGAGCTTGAAATGATGCATCATATTTCTTGGTCCAATTCCAGGTGGCTCTTTTCAGGGTTAGATCGTGCAGAGGTTTCGTAATATCTGACAGCTTCGGCAAAAATTTAGCAAGATATTGTGCAAGGCCTAGCAGTCGCCGTATGGTTCGCGCGTCGATTGGTTTAAGCATTCTGTTTATTGCTTCTACTTTGGCAGGATCTGGACGCAATCCTTCTGCTGAAGCGATGTGTCCTATGAATGGTACACTGGAGCGGAGCAGTTTCATCTTCTCTGGTGCTAGCTTAATCCGACGCTCTTTGCAGCGTTCCAAAAAGGCAATCAGGTTTTGATCATGTGACGCTCTAGCTTCTTCTTGTGCATCACCGTAGCCAACTATCACAAAATCATCTGCAATGACCTCGATTCCTTTCAGGTCTTCGATTAATTCATGCATTCTTCGTTGAAATATTTCCGGGGCAGACGACAGTCAAAATGGCATACGCAACCATTTGTAACGTCCAGATGGCGTGTGGAACGTGGTGAAGTAAGACGATTGTTCACTGAGTTTTACGTGCCAAAAGCCATTGGCTACATCGAGAACTGAGAAGGTTTTTGCTCCATGTAGTCGTGTAGCGATATCTTCTATGACTGGAAGAGGGTAGTGCTCGCGCAGAATAGCGGCATTTAAATCTTTTGGATCTAGACATATTCGAAGTTGTCCGTTCTTCTTTAGGACCACAACCATGCTAGATATCCAATCTGTTGGTCGTGTGATTTTTGCTATGACTTCTTTTTTTTACCAGGTCATCCAAGGACTCCTTAACTTTCTCTCGGATCACGACTTGAACTCTTCTAAGTGCGTGTTGGATTGGTCTCGCAGCAGGGTCGAGTTTGACGTTGTACTCTCCCTCAATCAATCCAATTCCTTCTTGAAATACTTCTGGGAATTTCATCACGATTTCTTCCTTTGAAAGAGGCGATGACTCTGTAGTATAGACCGTAGCTTTATCTTCAATACTGGTGGGCTGCATGGCATCGTTATCCAAAACATCGACAAGCTTCATTCCAAGACAGGCTTGTCGGCCCAAAATTTGTCGAAATGAGTTTCCTTCACTAGGTTACACATCAAGAAGCAAGAGTAGTTTCCTCGCCAAACTTTCAGCTTCACTTGGCCTATCACTGGGTGGCGGGCTCCTCCATAGCTAATAATAGATGATGTTGACGCGATTGTCATGTTTTCTAGGTATACGTCCTTTGTTGCAGCTTTGTAAATATGTTGAGGCAGTACATTGCATTGACCACCAGCATCAAGTTGGAATCGTATGAAGTTGCCATTCTTGATTTTCAAAGTAACCAGCTGAGAGTCGTCTAAAACATTTACACTGGTTATTTGGAATATTTCACTGCCATGATCAGTTTCCTCGTCAATTTTTTTAACAAAACTTCCTTCAGGGATGTGAAGTCGTTTATCTTGCATACATTTTGAAGCAAAGTGGTTTTTTTCTTGCACTTAAGGCATGTTTTTCCATAGGCTGGGCAGATTTCTTTTTTAAACTCGTGTAGGCGGCCACAGGAATTACAATTCACTCTGTTTGTTCCCAGTGCCTCTAGTTCCTGTACTCGTCGGTGGTTTCCGGGGGTACGTTTGCTGACTTTGTTTCGTCTTCCGGTTCCGGGGGTGGCGTGGTTTGTAGTGTCTCAGCGAATTTGCTTGTTCTTCTTGAAGGTCTTCGACTTCTTTAAGTTGTTTCTGTGACATTTCCGCAGCTCGACAGATATCCAGAGTTTTTTTTAAAGTTAGACTTCGCACGCGAAGAAGGCGCTCTCGGACGGTGCAATCAGTTATTCCAAACAGTATACGATCTCGCAGGAGTTCATCCGGTGTGACTGTACTGAAGTCACATTTACAAGCTAGCTGTCGACGTGCAGTTACATACTAGTCATAGGATTCCTTAGGTTCTTGCTGGCGAGAATTGAAGCGGTACCTTTCCAGTGGTACGTTCGTTTTTGGCTTTGTGTAGGTTTCAAATTTGTTTAACACTTGTTCAATATCAGTCTTGTCATTCTCCTCAGTCCATTCAAAAGTTTCAAAAACACGGTTTGCATCATTGCCAATAATCGTTAACAGTGTTGCGACTTCTACCTGTGGTTCTTTGTCTTTCAGCTCTGTTGCAAGAGCATAATTTTCCCACGTCTTTCGCCAATGCTTCCATTCTTTGGCGGCTTCGGCCGAATGGATATGTAGCGATTTGGGCACTGGTAAATGTGCTTACATTGACATTTCCAGTGGTAGAGACCCCTCGCTTATGGCGTAGATATCTTTAATACTGATATTTCAGCTAAAGCATTGAAAATATTCACCACCACGCTTCCACCATGTGTAGATTCTAACCTTTTTGATTGTCACAATGTGCCCAGATACAATAAAAAAAAGCGCGGGTTCCTCGCGTGGTTCTTAGCACGTGTCGTTAACGTGCGGTACAGGTTACATATCCGACATTTTAATTTTACTTTGGCTACAGTGCTGTAGAACCAGGGCCGCCGAGAGACAAATTGAGGCCCGGGGCATAACGGTCGGGTAGAGGCCCCCACCCCGGACCATTGGAGCATTGACTACGAGCATTGGGGGCCCCTGAATATCTGAGGCCCTGGGACAAATTACCCCCTTGCCCCCCCCCTCTCGGCGGCCCTGTGTAGAACTAAATTTATAAGTAGGGGGGCTTCCTGGTCGACCAAAGGTGAACTTATGATATCCAGTATCTATGACATCATAAGTATTATTGGACTACATTTTATAGAAAGCATAATTCATTCGAGTATATGTATTAAATCAATCTGAAATTATGTAAATATCAGTGGTAAATATCCATTAGCCATACCACGCATTTTCGGCGCCCGCACTGTTTCTACTAAGTTGAGAATTGTATTGTACTTTGTGTAAGTTTGAACTAATGTCAATCGAAGGATGATGTTGCATCTATATTAGTAAATAGTCAATTTTAATTTTTAATGGTGTTATATTTTTTAAGTCTTTTAAATAACAAGAGGGGCTCAGGCCTCCATGGTGGGAAAATTGTTTGGCTATCGCCAGACAATTTTATTCGTCAAAAGAAGGTGTTTCGAACCGGAAAGGGAAAAGGATTGCGAAAGAAAGGGATTGACTTAATGTTTGTAGAACAGCTCCCTGTTGTCGGGCACTACAAATGGAACTCTATGATTCAAACCAAATTCAGTTCTAGGACTTTTGTGAGGGATAAAACACGTCAAGAAAAATATCAACATCTAGAAGGAAGTCATTATTTTTCTGTATTTGTTTTATCAGTGACTTTGAGATTGTCTTTTGACACTAGATATGCTAGCCAAATGCGTAACTCTGAGACGCTTGTGTGTCCAAATTTTTAAGAATTTTATTGTAAAAGAATAATTCAGTTTTACCTTTATGTCTTTGTAACATCTCATCGAATGCCGGATTTTTTTTCACCATTAGGAAAATTCCACGTGATTTCAAACTTGTGGTCTTGTGTGATCAAATGTGATCACACGTGATAGACCTAAATATGTTCTAATTTTACATGTGGAAAATTTTCACATCTGGTTTTTCATATTTTTATGTTTTTTACTTGTTCAAATTTCAGATATAACTTGATTTCACATGTTTTACATAAGTACTTGACACGTTCCAAATTCACGTGCGAATTCTGGCATGTGGAATTTTCACGAAGACAAAACAAGTATTTTTTCCAATTCTGAACAAGATAAGGGTTCTAATAAGTCTGGAAAATGCTGGGGGAGATTTGCAAACTACTTTTAGAGGCTGAATACATGGAAGAATTTCAGTACAGGGATGAAATTTACGTCATTTAATCGCACGATAATTTCTCTTCGTAAGCCCGGACTAAAGTTCTCGGTAAAATTAGCGTTTTTAGGTCACTGCTACAAAAATATTTTCCGGGTTAACTAAGAGACAGTTCTAAGGTAATTCCCACTTATCACCAACTATGAACTAAGTGCTTGTTCTCAATGAAACTTAAGGCTGAAGAGTCAATACTTAAGACGAGATAAATTTAGTTTTCTTAGATGTCAATACTTCAGAATTAATGCTTAAACATGCTTTAAAGCTTAAAATATTCAATACTCTCTATTGTTTTTCAAATCACGTTGTCCAATTTATAGAAATATTTTTCATTTTTAATAAAGCTCTTAAAACCACATCCCAGACGCTGAAACGAACCTTGGGAACAGGAAAAAGAGTATCATTCCTGTCAGTCTTGTACTCAATCACGTTATACAGTTTACCAACATAATGCATAGCTGGATCTTTGTACGCAGTTAAAACATGTGACGGATTAAATTACATAGAATCGAAAAGCACAATATTGAAGCCATTCACAAGTGAATTATGCATGTAAGCCTGTAACCTAACCCAAAATATTACACTGTGGTCAATCATGAGGCCAATTACGAGGAGAATTTCTGCCCATGCAGCTAACAGGTTGAGAAGTCGTCAATTAGTATAGATGACAGATCCACTGATCTCAAGAGAAGACTCTCTTAGTCTGTGTCTTCTGTCTGTGTCTCCCCTCTCCCTTCCTCCCTGCTCCAGAGATTAGTGAACAGATCACGAAGTCTGTGTATCCCTAGCAACGAACGTAGAATTCAGAATGTAGGACGATTTGGTATGGAAAGACAAAGGGAAATATTTTGAAAAACTCTCCAAGAACGTATTTCAATTTCATGTCGGCAATTGACAATGCTGCCCAGATACTATGATACGTATAGAGATGACGTTTTTCTTGGAATTATATCTTCCTGTTGGTGTTAGTGAAATAACGACCTTAAACTTATAAAAGGCATTAACAAGTACGTACCTTGGGAATTACTTTCGGCCTTTCGTATTGTAAGTACTTGTACTATTTGTTGATTTTGATAAGGTTTAATAGTAAAACATAACAGAGCAAAAAATGTAACAGCAAGAACGTAACAAGAACGTAACGAGAACGTACATCCGAGCCCGCATTGCCACTGTACAATGTGCGATACTTAGAGTTATATACAATCAAACAGTCATTGCTGAGTGTCTTATTCCCAACACTCCTACTCACTCAGCATATTACTGTATTGAACTGAGTCCAAGTTTGGCTCGAAGGTTCTCAAACGGTCCTCGTGGCAGTGGTTTTGTAAAAATATCCGCAATCATTTCACTTGTTGGACAGTACTTTAATTCAACTGTTCCATCTTGAATTTTTTCTCGAACAAAGTGAAATTTGATATCGATATGTTTTGTTCTCTTGTGTAGAACAGGATTTCTTGACATGGCTATAGTTCCTTGGTTATCTTCGTTGATAGTAGTTGGACGTGTACACTCCATTTGCAGGTCCTTTCTTAATTGCCGTAACCATACACATTCCTGTGTTGCTAAGCAGAGAGCGATGTATTCTGCTTCGGAAGTTGACAATGCCACTGTGGGCTGTTTCTGGCTTGCCCAGCTAATTGCACCATTTGACATCAAAAACGTGTTACCTGACGTAGATCGTCGATCTTCTGAATCTGCAGCCCAGTCTGCATCGGAATATCCTTCCATTTCTTCACCATCTGCATTATACTGCAAGTGTAGTTTGAGTGTTCCTTTCAAGTACCGAAATACACGTTTCGCAGCAGTAAGGTGTGCTTCATTTGGGGATGAATTGAACTTTGCCAAAGTATTAACTGCATGGGCTATGTCAGGTCGAGTAGCTATTGCTGCATAGATCAAACTTCCTACCATCGATTGGTACTGCACAGGATCCACTGGCTTACTGTAACCATCATCCTTTACTAACTTCACATTAACGTCCATTGGGGTTGATACGGGTTTACAATCCTGTAGGTTGTACTTGTACAAGATCTTCTTGATATACTGCTCTTTACTCAACAGTAGGACACCATCCTTCTCCTTGATATTTACTCCTAGGCAATAATGAAGCTTTCCCATATCCTTCATCTTGAAACGCGCTGCGAGACTGGCTTTCAAGTCAATCATTTCTTCCTCAGTCTCAGTTAACAATATGAGATCATCAACGTGTACTGCAACTATTGTGAGATGACCGTTAATACTGCGAATGAAAACGCATGGATCAGCAACGCTTTGCACGAACCCTTGAGATGCCATGAATTCTTTCAATGAGGTATTCCAACATCTTGGGCTTTGCTTCAGTCCATACAGAGACTTCTTAAGATGACACACGAGATTTTCTTTTCCAGGAACAACATAACCTTCCGGCTGCTCCATGTAGATATCTTCATTCAGGGTTCCATTCAGGAATGCGGTAACAACGTCCATTTGATGAATGAACATGTTTCTCGAAACAGCAAAGGCCAAGAGAGCTCGGATCGACGTGAAACGAACAACAGGTGAAAATGTTTCTTCAAAGTCAATTCCATACCTCTGTAGAAAACCTTTTGCAACAAGACGTCCTTTGAATCTATCAATCTTTCCATTTTCATCGTGCTTCACTTTAAATACCCATTTACAGCTAATTGCCTTTCTTCCAGGTGGGAGAGGTACCAATTCCCACGTATCATTCTCCATCAGTGATTGATATTCAGAATCAGCAGCAGCCTTCCAGTTTTCTGCATGATCACTTTCGAGAGCTTTCTTCAAAGTTACCGGCTCTTCAACTTGTGTCACATAGAGTGCTGTATGTTTTGCTGTCGATATACCTGCGTATTCGTCATGATAGTAAACTGGTGGCTTTCTTTCTCTCGCTGAACGCCTTGGATTAATAAATTTCTTCACTTTTGATTCTTCGTCAAGGCACTCATCATCTTCCTCGTCTAATTCTAACTGCACTTCGTTTGAATGTCCAAAGTCAGTTTCATTGAAGGTTACATCTCGGCGGATAAAGACTTTATGCTTGCTCTTGTCATACAATCTGTATCCCTTCTGTGTCAGACTATAACCAACAAATCGCATCTTCACAGCTTTCCGGTCGAGCTTCTGACGTAAAGAATCTGCTACGTGAGCGTAGACAGTGCAACCAAAAACGCGGAGATTTGAGATGTCCGGTTTCTTACCATACCATCGCTCGAACGGAGTGACTCCTGTCGCGGTTGTGATAACTCGACTTCTGATGTGTGCTGCTGCACGCACTGCTTCCCCCCAGAAACGTTTGGCAACTCCTGCATGTAGAATCATAGACAGAGCAGCTTCCTGAAGTGTCCTGTTCATTCGTTCGGCGACACCATTCTGTTGCGGTGAATGGGGTACTGTTGTTTCATGTCGAATTCCTTTCTCCTTCAAATAGTTTTGGAAATCAGTAGACATATATTCACCTCCGTTGTCTGTCCGTAATGTTTTTATTTTACAATCTGCTTGGTTTGTTGCTGCTGCTTCCCATTCTTTAAATTTGGTCAACACTTCTGATTTGTGTGCGATGGGGTGGACACTTACACATCTAGAGTAGTCGTCAATGAATGTCACGAAGTACCTGGCACCACCAAAACTTTCGGTTTTCATTGGTCCAGCAACATCACTGTGAACAAGCTCTAACCTTTTACTTGACTGAACTTCTCCTACTGGTTTGAAGGGTGCTCGATGCGACTTTCCTTCTGCACAAGCTTCACAGAAATCCAGCTTTCCCGTTCCAGGAATATCAGTACCTGCCACCATATCTCTTGAAACCATTTTCTTCATTTGACCTGAATTCAGATGTCCCATTCTTTGATGCCATAGATTGAATCTGCAATTTGAAGTTTCAGCAACTGATGCTTGTTTTCCTGATGTGTGAACTTTGCAGTCCAGGCGATACATGTTACCCGCAAGACGACCTCTCGCAACAACTTTACCATGGGAGTTCTTGATCCAGCAAAGTGTGTGTCCAAATTGTACCACATTACCTTTTGCAGTGACAGCACGAGCACTAAACAAATTTGTCGTTAGCTTGGGGACATACAAGACTTTTGTCATCGTTGATTTCTTCTCATACTTTTCATTGGGGCCTAGAATCATGGTTATACGTATTTCTCCACTTCCACAGGCGTCAACTGATCGGCCGTCTCCAAGAACAACTGGTTCCAGCACAGGAAATTCTTTATAGTTCACCAGGAGTTCACGGTTTGATGTCATATGTTGTGATGCACCAGAATCGATGATCCAGTTGTCATTACCTTTTATAACACTTAGACCAACAGTAAATAGATTCTCACCATAATCATATTTCTTTTCACCGTCCCCTTGCACAGGTGCTGCGTTATGCCTTGAGGATTTACTACCATTCCCACGATTTCCCTGTCTTAGATTCTGACGTCTCTTTTTATGTGGGCAATTTCGAATGATATGGTTTTCTTCTCCGCATCCAAAACATTTGATAGGCTTTCGATCTTGCTTGTTGTGCTGCAATGCGGATTCACCATCATCAAATCCTCCTCCAGTCGCTTTGATCTTGCTTTGTTTACGTTTTTCTTCTTCACTCATCAATGCTTGATGCAATTGGGTCAGTTATAGTTCATCACCTTTTGCAGTCAATGTCGTTACCAGGGTATTATACGAACGTGGTAAACTGAGTAACAAGGCCACTATATGTTCATCCTCCGGAATTGGTGCTTTGATAGCTGCCAACTGATCAGTGATTACTTTCATCTTGCGTAAATGTTCATCAAGAGAATCAGACTCTTTCATTTTCATGGAGAAAAATTGTTGCTTCAGAAACAGCTTGTTTGCAGTAGTGTCTCATTCGAAGCGTAACTTCAACTTATTCCATATTTCTTTAGGGTTTTGGCATTCAGTTACGAGATAAATAAGATCAGAGTTGATCGACGTAACTAGTAAAGCCTTTGTCTTCTTTTGCGCCTTATCAAACGCTGCTTCTCTGGCAGAACTGCCCTCTGATGTCTCAGGACGTGTCAAAGATCCATCGATATGTCCAAACAGCTCCCTAGCTTCCAAGATAGCTTGCATTTGATACTTCCATATTTGCCAGTTCTTCGCACCCTCAAGTTTATCGATTGATAACTTGTCTTACTGAGCCATTACGATAAGATAAACGCTCGAAATTAAACCTTCACTTACTTTGTGTAGTTTTTGCGATACCTGGGCCCAAAACCTGTTGATTTTGATAAGGTTTAATAGTAAAACATAACAGAGCAAAAAATGTAACAGCAAGAACGTAACAAGAACGTAACGAGAACGTACATCCGAGCCCGCATTGCCACTGTACAATGTGTGATACTTAGAGTTATATACAATCAAACAGTCATTGCTGAGTGTCTTATTCCCAACACTATTTGTACCCAGTAACGATTAATAGAAATTTTTTAATGTATGTGATATGTAATATTTTATCCCAAATTACTTTGAAAACGTTTAATGGCGCTTATTTAATGTTTACATGTTCGTAAAATAGGGTGTGAAGATTCAAAACAGTATATTAAGGACAGGGAATTGGAACGTCCTGTTCATGTGAAACGCTTTCGTCGAACAGATGCTTTTAATATCCTAAAAAGTATCCTGTAATTGTCGTTCTACGCTGACTTTTATTAGAGGTTCCCTCAATCATAGATTATTGGTAGGAATTGATTGGTTTAGGTATAATGATCTGATGCTATTTTGGATGAATTTAAATCATAATGGTTAAAGTGAATTGTTTGAATCCGGGTGAATCAATATATGACAGTGCTGATAAAAGTTGATTTTCCAGGTTCGAGTAGCTGTGAAAAAGGCTGTCTGTGGTGTTTCTTATATAACTTACTCTGTACGTGTAAGCTTACAGCACAAACAACAAAAAACACCTTGTAATTTAGGGTGCTGGTATACATGTATGTCAACTAGGAACAAGAACCACTGAACCAGTCACAACAGTTATCAATACCATACACAAATTAAAGTAATTTGAGACTTGAGACAAACCATTGAACAATACTCACTTTAAACCACCTAATCACCCTGACAGCACTAAGAAAATAAACCAACATACAACACTAACTACTGCACACCACAAACTGCAAAGTCCATGTGAACAACTCACATGACCTAACAAATGAGATACATAAGTAGGCAAACACTAAATGTTGTTCTGTGCTCAACTCTGGAGATAACCATAGCTGAGACCATCAAAATATGAGTCACAACAAAGACAGTACCACACTCTTTCCCAATAGTGCTTCAATGTGGATGATCAAATTTCACCAACTATTATACCATTATTATTGATTCTCAAAGTTACAGATCAAGACTTTTTATTTAATGTTGATGGCATAGAGATGAAATAGTATATGACATCAAATTATTGGAGGTTTATATTGATTCCAAACGTTTGTGTAATGTAAATAAGCAGCTTCTCATAATAATGGGTTTTAAGATCAAGTCCAGTGCCATATGAAGATGGCTCCACTGGGGTGCTTGCCCTGGCACAATGCTTTTTGGAGCAACATTTTCAGCAACAAAAAGTCCACTTTTTGGTCTTTTTTCTAGATTCAAAAAAATTTGGTAACACTCAACAAAATGTTAAATTAATGACTTGACTTTTTGTCATTAGTTGATGACTTTGCAGCTGCCAAGGCTTAGCATTGCCTGTTTTAAATTTTTAATTACATTTTAAGAAATAAAAAAAAAAAAAACATACAAAGTACCCCATTTAGTTGTATAGCAGTAGTAGTGGTATACAACTATTATGATATCATGAGCATAGAGTGTGTTAGAGAGGGCCTAGAAAGTAACCTCAACAGAGTTTGCCCCTGGCAAATTACCACCTAGTTATGCCTCTACTCAAGCCTCATTAAATTGGGCATTTATATGGCTTTTTTACTGAGAAGTTTGTAATGCCCAAAATACTGACAACCTAGAGTTATTAATATGTAATCAGGGAATGAGACTAGTTACAGGTTACACCAGGTGAAAAGGAATTTAATTTACTCTTAGTAAAGACAACAAAGCATTACATAAGGGCTAAATAAACAACCAAACAGTATAAGAAACTCCAAAAAAAAAATCAGTTAATTATATTTAAGATTAACCCATTTAGGACATAAAAATAGAATACTGTGTAGACAGTGATAAATAAGGTAAAAAATTCAAAGTTTGGTGACTGCCATGACTGATCTCAAAGAATTCCAAAAACGTCTGGCATTAACCAGAATAAAATTCTAATGTATGCACTTTGCCCTTTATGGTTTGTCAAGTAGGCAATTAACCCATTGAGGGGCAGGTGTCCAGCTAAGCTGAATAGAGTTATTTGGCACTAGCCATAATGAAATCTTGCTAAATTTTAATCTTATTTATTTTTTAATGGAAGATATATTATAATGAAATGAAGGTAAACTAATTTGGTTTTTTTATCTCTTATTTTTCTTTTTATTTTTAACTCTTATTTACAGTAATTCTGTCATTAAATAAATAAAATAAAAGTAAAACAAAAATATGACTACCCAGTTTAGGTCAAGTGCAGTTTCATGGATGCTTTTAAATTAATTAAGCAATAGTGGGCTCAATTCAGCAAGCCCTTACCCTAACCTTGCACCTCATCTAAACCCAAACACTAAACCTAACTATAACCTAACCTAACCTAACCTAACCTAACCTAACCTAACCCTTACCCTTACCCTTACCCTTACCCTTACCTTTACCCTTACCCTTACCCTAACCCTAACCCTAACCCTAACCCTTACCCTAACCCTTACCCTATCCCTATCCTTCTCCCTAAGTCTAACCTTAACCTTAAACTTAACCCTAAACTTAGCCTTAAACCAAACCTTAAACCTAACTTTAAATCTAAACCTATCCCTAAAAGGTCAGAGGTTTGTAAGTGTCCGCTAAACTGCACTCTTGCTATGAATTTTTTGTGAACCAAACCCATCCTATAACCTTGACCACATATCACGGGGGGGCATGCCTCTTCACCCACCATAGTGAACGCGAATGAGATACTTATTTTTGATTGGTACAGTTACTGGTTGACAAAAGAGATGTTAAGGTAGATGAACGATCTTAGAGCCCAATACTCAGAAAATGATTTCTGAGCCCCAGACGGGGATCGAACCTGCTACCTTCTGATGACCGGTTAGACGCTCTAACCATTGAGCTACCGAGACTCAGATGGTGAGCTAAGGTGCAAATTCGATATATATGTGCGACCTAAGCGGAAGCCACTATATATTAATAATGATTGAAGCAGTTTGATGTTTGAGAAACGTGAGAGCTTGGATATATTGAGGTAGATGAACGATCTTCAAGCTCAATACTCAGAAAATGATTTCTGAGCCCCAGATTTCTGACGCCCATTATTAATATATAGTGGCTTCCGATTAGGTCGCACATATATATCGAATTTGCACCTTAGCTCACCATCTGAGTCTCGGTAGCTCAATGGTTAGAGCGTCTAACCGGTCATCAGAAGGTCGCGGGTTCGATCCCGGTCTGGGGCTCAGAAATCATTTTCTGAGTATTGGGCTTGAAGATCGTTCATGTACCTTAATATATCCAAGCTCTCACGTTTCTCAAACATCAAAAGAGAGCTCGCAGACTGATAAGAGAAGTGATCATGTAAGTTGTCTACTAAAATGTACCATCATGCTCTTTCACAATTGATTTCTTCTAATTGTGATTTGGATTTTTCAGTCTTTACGTTTTTCACTGTACATTAAATGTTTTTCTGTTTATTACCAGAAAATATACTATCGTTACCGCCAACCTTGAACTTATGAACGCGAAAATATTTTTATTTTATCGAATCAACACTCATTCACATATTTGTCACGTTTATTTAAAATTTTTTGCACAGAAAGTAACATTCATTAGCATATATGTACGTAACCATTTGCATAAAAAGGCCATTCAAGAGCATTAAGAAACGACCATTAACACCATTCTACTACACATTGGGGAGAATAAGATTGAATTATCCAAGACATTTGTCTGGTCTGTTTTAGGGTCGATTCAAAGCTATATGGAATCATAATCTGTATTTTTGGAACTATTAACGAACTTTAGTTCACGGCAATTTGTTAGCACACACACACATCAACTTTGACGTCTTTGAAAAAAATCTATTTCGCGGTCAAAGCTTATACAGCACTGAAAGCTTAGATCGCGAAGTTTTCATTGCTAAGCATTTTTTTTAAAGAAGTGAGAATTGACGTGTGTTAGCAAAGTGCTGTGAACTAAAGTTCATTACAGATTGAAATATACATGATACGATTCCATAAACTCTTAAATCGACTTTGCAACAGACTGGACAAACGTCGCGCGTAATTTAAATTCTGTTGTTCCTAGTGTATGGCAGAATAGTGTTAATGGTCATCTGCTGGCGCTATTGACTACTCTTTCATGCAAATGGTAGCATACCCATGCTACTAATGTAACTTTCTGTGCAAAAATTTTAAATGAACGTGACAAAGGAGTAAATAGGTATCGATTCAACAGAGTGAATGTATTTTCGCTTCAGTGAGTTGGAGGTTAGCGTTAATGATAGTACATTTTCTGATAATGATTAGTATTTTGGAAGAGAGTAAAACTTAATATCATATCGATAGAAAAACCTTTGCATACAGGACTATTGGCAACAAAAGTGTTTTACCGATTTCTATGAAAATAGTGACGTCTCAAAATAGCTGATTTCCACTGAATGACAATTCAATACGAGCTTGTTGACTCCCCTGTTTTTTCTTTTTATTTATTTTTTTATTAGTACTTCAACTATTTACAACCAACATGTGGATCATCATATATATATATAAGAACAAAGTGCTGCTTGGGTAGTGTTGAATGAAGTGTAACAAGCCAATATAGGATACAGGGTTGCTGAAATTTATACGGAAGGATTAACTGGTGTCTTCGAGCGAACGCCCTTCACCGAAGGGAAACGGAGCACCTTTGCTTGAAACATCAGTATCTAGTCTCGTAAGTTTAAGTAGTTCCATGACCCGTTTCGACCATCATGAAACCGGGTAATGTGAACTTTGTTTTAATGTAGAGTCATGCTTTCTTCTATTGAAAATAAAACTGCATTGCAGTTTTCAATAATCATTCTGTAGAGTGCCCATTAAGAATAATTTGTTCTTTCAGTGCTCGTTTTTAAGTCAATTCCAAATTAATGACAAGCAATTGTCTTTTTGGAACGTTACGATTACTGGAGGAACATGTAGTCAATTGTTTTGAGAAGTGGTATATTGTGCTCAGAAGATTTCGTGCCCATGACATTCGATTTCTTTCTTCTCCAAAATATTTTAATACATGGAAACACATGTACAGAAACATTCTAAGTGCCAACCTGTGTAAAATATTCGAAGTGTCAACCCCCGTTAAAATATTCTTAGTGCCAACCGATGTAAAAATTTTCCAAGTACGGGCGTGTGTAACTTGTGTCAACTTATGTAAACATATGCTGAGTGTCAACCCAATAAGGTTTTTTGAAAACGGCTCGATATGTGTAAAAATATTCTAAGTGCCGCTACATAAAAAATGCTGAGCAGAACATGAAAAGAGATAGTGCAATTATTAAAACTTTTTCCTCCCCTACCTTTTAACCAAGCCTTCCTCTTTCCCCCTCGATGTTCCAGCTTCTGTTTATCTTTTTCTTGCTAGTTTATGTCTTCTTTCTCACAATTTTTTTCTTACGCTTTATTCTTATTCCTTGATATTTCTTACTAGTAATTTCTTCATCTTCGTTGACTTCCTGCTGTCCAAATTTATTACTTTCCCTAAGGCTCGTCATTCCTCGAACTTCATCCAGCTCATGAATAATTTGGAATTTTTGCATGAAGTAATCGACAATCATTCACCAGCATTCCAACCTTCATACTCTCGCACTAACTTAGTCGCCTTAACAAACGAGTCGTTTAGAATTTCATGCCCATTGACCCTTGACATTCATACCTAAACAATTTATTCTACTTCCCAGTCCGACAAAAATTCACGTCATGACATTGAAAGTCGAAATCTTGCATTGAAATAATCGACAGCCACCTATCAGGATTCGAACACGCCGACTCTCACACGAAGGTATACGCCTTACCCAGTCAGCCATTTAAGACTTGACGCGAGGTACCGTTTGATTATCATACTTAAACCAAAGTTTCCTAAGTATTACTTGATCAAAAAGGCACAACACCGTACAAAAGTTTAAAATTTTACTTGGAAATAATGGATAGCCATGAATAAACTCCTGTAAACGTTTACACGCTAGTAGAGTCATTGACTTTGCTAGGTAACCCGTTTGAAAGCCGAGGTTGACCTGGGTTGGCGTGGACGTAAAGGTGTGAAATTTTGTTCGAATCATGTAAATACGGGTTGAACTGACTAGGGTTCGTGTGAAGTGGTGCTAGATGCATGATTCCGGGTTCATTATTTTACTCGAGCGCGTGATCGCTAACACGGATCAGCCGCTTCATCGTCCCGGGTGGCGTGAACCAGCCTCGGAAGGCTGGCAACCCAGGACCCATGTAACATAATTTCGTGACAACCTAGATTGGCAGCGAACCCGAGTTCGTATAACAGGCCCTGAGAAGGTTTGAATCTTTTTACACTCGAACAAAGTCGCTCACCTTACCTACCGAGCCTTTTAGTACTTCACGCCAGTTAACATTTGACAGGCGTTTCCTAAGCATCAATCTATGCCAAAAAGGCGCCGTACCATGTTGAGTCGAACGTTAACGTGGAAATAATCGATACTCATCCCAGAAGATTCGAACCGTCATACTCTCGCACGACAGTTTCGAAACGAAATAGAAAACTATCTTTTTAGTAATATTCTCAACACCGTAATTAAATCTTTGAATTTAACTTTGTTCTGACGAAGTCTCGTATATAAACAGCGAAAACTCTCTATCAGTCGGTACAGTACATTCGTAAATTGTCGAACATCGAACAGGAATTCCTTGACGCAGGGCTAATGTCCTCTGATGTTGCCCGACGCAACGATACGCTAGAAATAAAAAAAGCTTTTTAAATATGCTTTTAATTAGTGATTTTTGCTAGGCTCTACTGTTCATCGTACGCATAAGATTTCTGCCTGGAACTTCAATCGCTAAAATATATAAATGTGTTATCATCCGTGACAATTCCCTGATGAACAGTTCATTTTTCCCAGACAGGAGGGTAAAGGTTTCCCGAAGGAAGCTTTAAGCCCGTCTGCCCTCTATGGCACCATCTTAAGCTTGTCTTAAAATTGTAGATTTTGTTTTTAACCTTTTTTCAACATGAATTTCACGGAATGTTTTCGGTGAAAATTTACCAGTTTACAGACCAAAACCTGTAAGTTAATCCCATACATTTATAACTATTCTAATCAACCAGTTTCGTAGAATTTTGTGTGCTGATTTTGCTCGCAAACCGTGACTTTGAAACCTTTTCAACGACGTGATTCTGACAGATTTTTTGGGAATATTTACCAGTTTGTTTGCATTTTTACTTATAAATTGATTCGATCAATTCATAACAAATTTCACCGAGTGGTTTTGCTGAATTAGTTTGATTTTGCCTGAAAATGTAGATTTAGAATATCTTTGTGACGTGATACTAACGAAAAATTTTTTTAAAATTCACGAGTTTGTAGATAAACGTTACAAGATTAATCCCATAAATTATGATAGATTTCATCCAGTAGTTTTGTTTAATAGTTTGGTTTAAATGTAGATTATACTGAAGGTATTTTTCCTTGAAATTCTACAGTTTGTAGACAGACGTCCGTAGTTTAATCTTATAAATTTATAAATTTCATCGAGCAGTTTGGTTCATGTTTTCCGATAATGTAGATTTTGGAACTTTTTCCGGTACGATGATGACGAAATTTTTTCTTGGAAATTCACCAGTTTGTAGAGGTTCAGAGTAATTCCATCAATTTACCAAATTTTATCAAGTAGTTTTGCTGAATAGCTTGATTTGCTCGAAACTGTACATTTTGGAAATTTTTCCCGAAGTAAAATTGATTTAAGTTTTGCTTCAAAATACACCGGTTTTTCGTAAATATAGTCTCTGGATTAATCCAATAAATCTATGATACATTTCATCAAATACTTTTACTGAATAGTTTTTTGATTTTGCCCTTAAAATTTATTGATACTGACGCAATTTTTCCTTGAAAATTCACTACTTTGTAGACAAGAATCCGTAGATTAATCCAATAAATTTATGACAAATTTCACATTGTAGTTATGCAGGATTGTTTGCTTGGTTTTACCCGAAAATGTAAATCTTGGAACATCTTTTCGATGAGTTGCAGACGGAATTTGTCCTTCAAAATTCACCAATTTGTAAACAAAAGTCCACGTATTAATCTCATAAATTCATAATAAATTTCATTTAGTAGTTTTGGTGAATAACGTAGTAGATTTTGCTAAAAAAATGTAGATTTTGGAACATCTTTCCCGACATGATACTGACGGAATTTTTTCTTGGAAATTCTACAATTTGTTGAAAAGAGTGTAAAGATTAAGCCCATAAATTTATGATAAATTTCGTTAAGTAGTTTTAATAAATTGGATGATTTTGACAAAAATTTGGATTTTGGACCATCTATCGGACCTGCGTGAATTTTTCCCTGTAAATTCACCAGTGTGTGGACGGACGTCTGCAGATTAATCTCATAAATTTATGATAAAATTTCATCGAGTAGTTTTGCCCAAAAATGTTGATTTTCGGACTTCTTTCTGGCGTGATATATATATCCTGACGGAATTTTTCATTGAGAATTCACCAGTTTGTACACAGGAGTCTAGTTTAATGCCATAAATTTATGCTAAATTTCATCCAGTGGTTTTGCAGAATAGTGCGGTGGATTTTGCCCAGAAATGTGGTTAGGACTGTGGCGAAAATACCCGATTTGAGTAAGGTTCTCAAGGGATTGGGGAAGCGACTTTGTATGGGACTATGAAGGTTCGAATCCTGATGGATACCTTTCGGTTATTTCAATGCAGAAATTTCCAAATTATTAATGAGGTACAGGAGTTTGAAGTTTAGGTGATGAACATAAGGAAATACAAGAAAAATAATCGAAAAAAGCATTGGGAACATCAGCTAATGAGAATAAAAGACAGATGTAGATTAAGAGGAGCAGAAAGTGGAGGTATGAACATCGGAAAGGAAGGCCGAGGTAGAAGGTAAGGGAGGAAAAACTTTAAAAAAATTGCACTATGCTCAGCGTTTTTTTAGAGTGACACTTAAAATATTTTTACACAAATCGAAACGTTTTCTATAGTTCCATTGGGCTGACAAATTTTTACACTGGTTGGCACTTAAACAGGTTGATACTGTACTCATCAAGGGAAGACAATCAGCCTGGAGAAAGTGATAATTATCTCATATTACTCTTTCTTGGCTGGATCATTCTTCTATTATCTTATTATGGCGAACGCCAGACTGTTTTTTTTTCTAAAGGGGACACATCTTCCCTGGAAAGCGACAGAAGTGGCCAAACATGGCAGAAGTCAATAGAATGGTGAAAGCATTGTTTATACTCATATCCGCTATGCGAAAAAACAGCCCAATTACATTCCATGTGATTAGATGAATCAGTGGCGTCGCTTAGGTTAACTTATTGGGATGGGGGGGGGGGGGGGGCAAAATTGTGGCATATCCTGAGGATTTACAGCTGTTTAATAATGAAATCGGTGCTCGCCACTAACATCGTTTGGGAAATGGCAACGAGTATTTGTTCGATATCGCACCAAGAACACCTTAGTTGTAGGAACGAACGCTGGCTGCCGAGATCCAGAACGCGAGGCAATAATTTTATTGTTCAACGGGTTCAATATACTGGTATGAAATTGGGGAGCCAGCCCTCCTGGGCCTCCCCCGCAATGCCTATGAGATAAATTATGTTCAGTTTGAGCGCAATTATTTTATTGAATGAATAAATATAAAAACCGTTAATGAAAATTTCAAAAATTTACCTACAATTCAATTGTATCATCATGGAAAAACCATTAACCTATAGTTATTCTTTCACGTCTCTATGTCTCCACGTTCTTGCATGATATTTTGACAGCCCTTGTTCTGACAGTTGCTCCTTAGTGGTTCTGAGTGCTTTTATGTTTCTTTTTGTATGTTTTTTTGCTCTAGAAACATCCTTCGCACAAAGCAATCTGCTCCTTTTGAAAATCTCTACAAGGGCAAAGTCTTCTGACGGAGGAGTTTTCTGCTACACACGAATACAACATGACGTTTTCTTGCGTATAACAGTCACCGCTTGCAGGGTCGAATGATGGCGCGTCTAAACGTTGAATTGACTTCAAATGAGAACATCTTGCATACCTAAATCGTAGAAATGAAATTTTTCACTAGTTGCCGCACGTGCACAACGGAATGAAATCAGGGATATCCATCCGTACTAATATATGATAGTTTTCTGCTTTTTTCGAAGTGTGCTTTTTAAATAGCCTTTTAAACAAGTTAATTGTTTCAACGTAAAGAGATGTGCCTCGAAAAAAACTTTCTAATCACGATTAGTAATTCCAATAAAATTGTACGAAAGATTGACATTCTTGACTACATCCTGGACAAAGATTGACAAGTTCACAGTTGTGGAAATCATTGAAAATGGCTCTTCGAATGGAATCGGTCCATGAAGTCCTATCTTTAATGTACAAAAAGAAAATATTCACAGAAGTGAAAGATGTGGTCAACATTTTCAATATGCATTTTTCAACTATTGGACGAAACTTGGGCCGGATATTTAGTCGAAGTACGAAGATTACACTGCCACTACTGACAGTTCCGACAAAGTTTAAACTTCAACAAGTTACACTAGAATTTGTCAGAGGACAGTTGCTTAGTCTGAAGCCAAATAAAGCTATAGGACTTGATAAAATTAACGCACGGCTGTTAAAAGATGCCACCAATGCGATCACGCCTGTTTTGACAAAAATAATTATGTCTATTGATCAACGTGTATTTCCGAATAACGGGAAATCTGCCTTATTCAAGACTGGCGACCGCACTGATTGTAATAATTATCGGCCCATCTCAGTTTTACCCACTGTTAGCAAAATCCTCGAGTGGGCCATCCATTTTCAGCTATATGATTTTTTAAAGGAAAATAATTTACTTTATTTGAAGCAATTTGGGTTCCAACATAGACGGTCAACTTCCAGTGCTCTATTACAATTTACTGATGATTTACTGAAGACTATGGACAGCAGGAGAGTTACGGGAGTGATTCATCTGGACTTACAGAAGGCGTTTGACACTGCAGACCATGGAATCCTACTTAAAAAACTAAAATGGGTAGGAGTTGACTCAAACAGTTTGCCATGGTTTCAGTCATATTTGTCACATCGCACTCAGCGTACTGTGATAAATGACAGCTATTCACAGTTACATTTACAATTGGGGTACCGCAAGGCAGCGTTCTTGGGCCTTTGTTATTTTTGATATATCTCAATGATATGCCATCAGTTTTGAGATATACCCAAGCTTCCTTGTTCGCGGACGACACAGCTGTTTATTGTAAGGCGTCATTTCCTGTAGAGTTACAAATCAAGCTAAATGAAGACCTTCGTCATATGAAAGCTTCGCTGGATTTAAGCAGACTATCACTTAGTATAAAGAAAACTAAATTTATGATTGTTGGTTGACCTCAGCAACTGAAAAAGTTTACTTCAGTATCATTAACTATTGAAAATCACGTCTTTGGATGAGAGAGCACCTAGAAATATCTGGGAGTGGTCCTGAATGATTCCTTAAATTGGAGTGATCATGTCCATTATGTACAAGAAAAACTAGCCAAGAGACTTGGAATGCTAAAACGTATCAAGCACCTATTACCACTTCGCGAAAATTAATTGTTAACAGTTTAATACTGCCGCTGTTTGATTATGGAGATATTATATGGGGAGATAGGAATAACATTTGCTTGATGAACAAACTCCAGACAATGCATAACGACGTAGCAAAAACCATTCTTGACCTGCCTTTCTATTCATCTAGTACCGAAGCTCCGACCCTATTAAAATGGAATTCGTTAAAAAAACGACGAGCGTTTCATACAGCTTGTTTTGTTTTAAATCAATCAATAATGTTATAGATTAATGTTATAGATAATTATCTTACTAGAAATACCGATCAACTACGGTTACCATCTGCAAAAACAAACTGGGGATAACAAAATACCAGAAATTAGGGAAAGTAGTTATTTTTAAAATTTTAAAAAATTGTATTTTAAATATACCTAGTGTATTTATTTTAGTATTTTTCTATTCTTGCTTTAACTTTGCTTATTCATTTAAATTTCGTGTATTTTTATTTATAATTTAGTTACAATTGATGTATTTTATGAGGACCCTTATGAAAATCACCTTTTGTAGAACTTCTTTTGCATCAGAATTGTTTTGAAATCGCTCCGAATAGTATCACCTTATGCCGTTATCATAACTTTCAGTGTACAATGGCGCTATAATTAGTTATTAGTTACCCTTTAGCTTGTTTGTGAAGTGACTGCACAATTTCCGTTTTAAGAAGTTAAGACCATCTCATCTAAATGCAGAAATTAAAATGTATTCAACCTAGCTCCTTATTTCGAGACAATCTAATGCGATATCATAAGGCTACATAATAGAGCCTGGTTAATTGATTTGCATTTAGCTCTTGCCTTATTTCTCTGTGTAAGTATGAAAATGTCAGTATCAAATGAAGCAAGGTATTTGATGTGCATTTTATTGGCTTGTACAAAAGATTGAATGTGGCTGGGCATAGATTCAATGTATTTGGTGAGCTTATCTATCAGTCTGAGAGAGTTGCATAACAAAGGTGAAAAAAGTGATTGTTTTTTTAAACTGTTTTAATTTTATTTTGGTTAAACACTGTGTAACAGGAACAAGAAAGGCTATTGTTCTAGCTTCACGCCTAAGATAACCATCAGCCTTCCAGTTTGAAGTAGCCTTCATATGTATTACCATCAGTATGATGTAACCAAAACAAATTTTCCAAGGCACTAATCTTAATTGCAGAGCACGAATTTCTTTTTACACTATCAGGCATTCATTTTATGTCGTGAACGAACGCCTAATGTTAGCCGGTTTTTGACCACTTTCGAACTGGACCATAATTTTTGACTCGGTCCTGGACTTGGTCCTCAGGTTTAACTAACGAAGTGTATAACTGCATAAATCTCGGTATATACGATAGAAAGTTTGATATACACTAACACACTCACCGCCGAATGGCGCTCATTTCATTTATTATTTCCCAAAACGTTGGCTCGCAGATCAAACCTACGCAACAAGATTAAGATTCAGAAATATATTGTAATAAAATCAAATCAAAAACCTTATCTATTTAAGTACTCCACGCTTACTATTAATCTGTAGTCATTTTTGAGGTGTTTTTTGTCAATCCACTTACAATGGGATTCTGTGCGATTTTTTCATTGAAACACGCGAGAAGTGTCCCACATGAAAAGATACGAGACTATACTGCGAGTTTGTAGCAAAAAGAAACGCACCCATACACTTGGAGCCCACGTGCGCGTGGACCGATGTGGGTGGGACCCTCCAAAGGCTCTGTTCTTGTGAACTTGCTGTCCTCATGAGGGGGGCAGAGGGGAGTAGCAGAGACAGGGGCTCGTTTGGGTCGCTTGTTTGATAAGGATTTTTTTAATAATGTTATCTCTAAAAAAATTGAAATTACGTTTTTTTGCTTGATTTGTCGACTTGGCATGGTTAAACAACAGAACAACATGGTTAAACATCAGAACAACCAACATAGGGTCATACGTGTTTACATTTTGTGATATAAACACGCGAGATGTTGTGTAACTTGAGGAAAGCGAAATAAGAACACGGGCCATAGGCGAGTGTTTTTTAGCTTTTCGAAAGTTTGACATCCCAAGTGTCTGTATCACATTATATAAACATCAGAAACTATTTTATAATTGTTTTATAAAATAAAGAAAAAATTTTCAAAAAGGGCCGGAAAATTCCGTGTTTAAATACTCTTATACAAACACGGCTACGGACCAATCAGGACTCGCGGAAGCAGCAACTTATTTTATAATTATGATTAGTGCACTCGACTGTGATGCAACTTTGCTACGATGGAAAGTCTATAAGTAAATTACGTGTATTTAAGAGATGTGAGACAGTTATACCTTTATTCCAACAACTCATTTTACAAGATTGTCCTTTCTTGCCAAGGACAATGGTTAATTTTTCGATAGGTGGCCACAGGACTTGGGAGCAAAAATCCTGTTGAAAGTCCATGAAAAAACAAAACACTGGATAAAATTAACAGAACTTGTGAATCTACCAAGTAGTTGGCCTTAAATTTTCTTTATATTTCAAGATACATTAAAATAAGGACTTTTTGTGGGGACATTCATCAATAGAATGAAAGATTTCTGGTGCGTACTGACTTTTTGTAATCATGATGCTGTAAGGTCTATTGTTGGTATTGAATATTCAACAATGCATGACACTGAGTTTTGAAATCCGTTGCGAGTTAAGTAATTCACTGAATTGGAGTGCACATTGGCGCACAAGTAGCAAGTTTAATATAACAGGAATTTGAGGTCCAAGATACCTTTTGCTTATTTATGTTCAAAGGCAGCCAAACTACACCGATGATTTTTCTGGCTTTTTTACCCACATACGAATTTTCATCACAACAATGGGATCAAAAGAGATAATACGAAGCCTTTATGTTATAATCTAATCTATTATATAGTTAAAGAGACGAATAAAAGTTTTGTTCTGGGCTAAAATATTGGGGGCTAGACCCTCGATCGGATATGTTGAGGCTATAGCCCTCTAAACCTCCGGTTCCATCGCCCTTTGTCAAGTTAAGGAGTGTTATATAAATATTCAGGTAACGAGTGTTGTTTAATAGTCGCCTTATCTCGACGAGATAAGCCGTTTTTCTTGTCGCAGAAAAATTTTTAGAACAATGTCTACAACAAAAAAAATTTCAATTGTGTAGACGTCATTTTAGAAAACATCATTTTAGAAGCGTCAGCGCAGCTTGACAGAGATATTCAGCTTTGACCCAATTATACACTCAGTTATGGCTTTCTAGCGGATAATGCCCAGAAGGTAAAATTCTCAACATTGAAATATCTCCCGAACTCGGGCTGCAATAAATTGACGTTTTCTTTTCTGATCACTTCGGGTCCGAAAACATATTTTAGAACCATTAGCGAGGTTTGGCCAAGTCTCGCCAAGTCCAGCTCAGAGCGCTCCTAGTAGTTTTAATATTATCCTTAAGTATTTGCCAAACGAAAAAAAATAAAATAATGAAGTCGACTGCAGCTGAAATAAATATGCTCTTTATTCTTCAGTTAAAACAAGAAGTGGTGGAATTTTCCGAGATTCACCTGTGACAGGCTGTTGGAATGCTAAGGTATCACACTGTTTATGTTAACGCTAGATGACATACCTGATGTTCCATCAAGACACTTACTCGCTGGAGCATTCCCTCATTTGTAAACTCGAATGGAAGGAAAGGATGAACCTTTAAAATAAGAACGACAAACAAAGCGAAACAATCATACGAACGTATCAATTTATAGTCGTGTAATAAATGTCAGAGCCTAGCATATAACACGAAGGATAGGCATTTTAAATTGAGAAACAAGTAAATTCCATAACAGTTTAATAGATCTAACGTTTCGTCGCAAAGCTTGCAACATCTTCAGAGATTAAAATTACAAACACAGTGACGCTAATTCTATAGCAACAGACAAATGCTATTATAAAATAACATGTACATAACGCGTGCTCTGATTGGCTAAAACCCGTGTTTGGATCAGGCCATCCAAACACGGGAATTTTAAAAATGTCTGAGTCTGAAGACGAATTTTTGGCGAAAATTGATTTGGAGGGCATTTGTTAAAGAGCAGAAAAGAGTGAAACAGAGAAAAGGTTTGCTGAAGTCACCCAGGAACATATTGACAAGCTGTTAAGCGATGTACAATCAACAAATACCAAGTATAAAACAGCATACGCTGTCAATGTTTTTAAAGGTACAATGATTATACTTCACAATGTTTACATTTGATAAATGACTTTGATAAATTTTTAAAGACAAAAACTTGCTGTAAATCCATGTTGAAAAGTTTTTCACGGTTGATTGTTTACGGCCTTGAAACGTTCGTCGGCCTTGTTCGGATTCTTGCTTTTGTCAGTCTCTCTTGTGATTGGCTATGTTGTATTTTTAGTAACTTGGGAGAATTTAGCTTTTCATACTTGTATCAATAAAACTTGCAAGACTATAAATGTGTTGTAATTTTATAAAACAATTACTTAATAGTTTTCGAGTGTTTGGATGGCCTGATCCAAACAGTTGGGATGTTGCTCGAGTTAAGAAAAGCTTTTCTTAACTCGAGCAACATCCCAACTGTTTGGATCAGGCCATCCAAACACGGAAACCATTATGTAATTGTTTAATACATCCAATAACCAATAGAATGGGTAGGTACGTCGACAGACCGTAAAATACCGTCAATTAGTGTAATATTTGTTTCTTTTCTTCTATTCTACTGGTTATCGCATGTATAAGCATTTGTTTGTCACGGTATAAATAGCGTCACGGTGTTTGTAATTTTAATCTCTGAAGATGTTGCAAGCTTTGCGACGAAACGTTAGATCTATTAAACTATTATGAAACTTACGTGTTATTTCTCAATTTAAAATGTCTATCCCTCGTGTTATATGCTGGGCTCTGATATCTATTAAACGACTACGATTCCCGCCCGGTGATTGTATCGCTGATATCAATTTATAGTCATGTTAGTCTACCATATATGATGATGATGATGATGATGATGATGATGATGATGATGATGATGGTGATATTATGACTAAATAAATATAGTGTATACTTTCACCTTCTCATAAAACATGGAAAAAACGGGAGAAAACAAGACAGAAAAAAAGACAGGGAGAAAGGTAATGCAACTATGATATATTATGTGTTGGGTAATGTATGTATGTAAAAGGTCTGCACAAGAATAGAACTAGTTTACGACAAAGTCCTCCATAGCCTGTTCAGGCTGACCAAACGGAGCGAGCCAGGCCAGTTAGCCAGGCCGACATTTTCTGTTAACCGGAGCGGAGCTGGCGTTCCTCATTTACAGCGTGTACGTAGTAAAGTCGTAACCAGGCTAGCCCAGTCCACTCAATTTCCATATCTGGAATGCTAACTCCTAGCCATTTGGCCGTGGAAAAAGTGAAGCCAAGATGGCTGCCCATGGAGGTAAATTTTGTACGTCAGTTCCAGTCCTTAACACTACTTCAGTTATTAGTTTTTGTTTGGTTCAAAAACATTCCTGACCATGGGAAAAGTGTTCAGGCCAAGATATTACTGGACCAATTTTTCATAATCCAGTATTTTGAAAGGATTTGTTATTGCCGGGTGGTCTGAGAAGTGTGCTAAATTGTCTAAAGACGGCAAACTAATGATGCAATCAGGACGAGCACTTATTAGTTTCCAAAAGTAATTTTTCGAGGCCGTTCAATCCGGTATCTTGATAGTTTGGAAATAGTCTGTAACTCATTTGATTTTGTGGAAATATATTTGAAATTCTTAGACTCATTTCTGTCTTTTGAAGAACTATTTTGTGTGAACTATCACAGAGGACTCTTCAGGAAAGTGTAAAATGTCGCGCGAGAGAATAAAACAGACGTACAAGACCGCGTAGGGGACTAAAACTGACGTACAAATTGCCCTCCATGCCCGGCTATCTCGGCTTCGCGTTTCATTGGCCAGCCAGCAATCCAGATATGGAAATCGAGTTCATTGGACTAGCCCGGTTTAGAGTGATCGTACGGGAAAGTCATCCGGGTGAAGCGGCTTCCCAGCCGATGCCAGCCGGGATCTCAGCAAAGTAGGCTGGCTTGCTTTATGATCGCAAAAACTTTTTAGTCTACTTCAGAAACATACGAGAACTTTACAAAGCGGGCAAGGCCGGTTAACCGGGCTGGCTCGCTCCATATGATCAGACCCTAATTCTTCAATCTGTGGAGACCTATGTTGATTCTATAATTTTTAGTAATGTGTAAATATCCATAAAACTAAATAGGTCCGAAGACTTTTATCTTACCCGAAACTTACCCTCATTCATATCACAGTTTTTCATTCAAGATAAAGTTTGTTTGTGGAATGATAGCCTAAAGCAATTCCGTTTTTGCTAATCGTCCTTTGCATATATCTTTAATCAAGGAGATGGCCCTCAGACCATTTTAACCAAACACTTTTCGTAATGCAATTTTGTCAATTACCAGTAAATGCCACACTTAAATAATAATAATATCGTTCTCTTGCTGAAAATGGTGGAAAGAATTTTCCACTTCTTATACGACGTTTTGATTTGATTGATGAAACAAATGCTACGAATGAAAAACAGTTTAAAAATGAAGGGCTAACTTCTGTATTTAAGCAGATGTATATTTCACCTCATTCCCAGCCATTAGAATCCGATTTAATGTCAAAGTACCTCATTTTGTTTTATTTCTTTCAACGTTTGCTCGACTTCAGCCATGTTGTCCATATCTAAAGTGTAAACATACGGTTTGCCAACAAAATCCTCCAAATATGGATTTTGGGATGTAACCTGGAAATTAAGCATTGAGTAATTACTGAAAGACGAGTTTTCATGATCACGTGGCATTAAAAGATGAGACGACAACATAGACAAAAGAATACGTAAAGAACCAGAAGTCCAACTCAGTGTCAGTACTTCTGATATTTGTGTCAGCGGCGAATCCAGAATGTAGCGAGTGATGCTTGAGCATCAGTCAAACTATCAAATGAAACACAGAACGTTAATATACTGTGCAATTGTCTTCAGTAGTCTCGGTCGATATGCCATTCTTAACTCAATTTCGGCAAATTCCCCCTCCAATCGTAACCTGATATCGGTCAATTTATAAGTGAATTTATTAAATATCATTCGGGTTCACGGGATCTATTCTGTATCAATTACGCTCGCCGGCAGGGCAACGAAGAAAAACGAATCAATTAGATCTGTTGCCAGCGCGTGTATAGCTATTCATATCTGCCCAATCACAATTGTCTTCTTCGGTGTAGCTCAGATTTGGCGAGCTTTCCTGATTAGCCTAAGCCAATCAAGTATGCGGTTGAGTGTAGCTCAAATTTGGCGGGAGCTATACTGATTAAGCGTAGCCAATCAATTTTCCTCGTGAAGAATGCTTGCTTATACAGTGAAATTTGAGCCCTTGGCAACGCACGGTTCTTTGAGATGTTACATAAATTAATCGGGTGGCGAAGACAAGAAAAAGAAGAGATAACTATCAGTGAGTCACCCATACTATCGGTTCAACTTCTTCATACTCACGTTATATCTGAGCTCTTAAAAGAACTTGAAAGGCTTATGTCCGCCAACGTTCAAGATTCACTATTGTGTGTTTGAAGTTGATTTGTATTGACAAGCTTACATATGCGTGAATGAAGCTAAACAACATCGGCGCAATGAAGGAAATACGTCGTAGCGGGCTTGTCATTTTAGTAATCTCTAGTTTCCTAAAAGCCAAAGGATATGGTCCAGCGATCTCCGGCTACTAAGGTAAGGAAATGAGCTTTTATTTATTTGTTGCTAATCGAACAACTTTGAATTAACCGTGTTCATAATTCGGTATTAAACGATTGTCTTCATGAAATCTCGACCCCAAACCCGGCAGTCAACATTTCAGTGTTCCGTTAATGTTTTATGGCAGTACATTAACCTCTGCGTCTTGAACGATTACATCCAATTCTTGGTTAAATTCAAGTTAAATAAATATTAATTTTAATAGCACAACGAGTTAATCGTGGGATCGAGTCGTGGAAACCTTTATTATGTTTATGTTTTAATGGCTACTGCGTCACTCTATCGACTTTGAAATATCATGGATTTAAATTTCGCGCGCTGCTCTGTGACAGCTGTTGCCTTTTGAAATGTGTTTGTTAATGGCTTCGACTACGTAAGTACACTAATGAAGGGCTAATGTGGCGATGTTCGAACTAGACGCTATAGATGATGTTTACTGGAAATGTTATTAAACTTTAACTTATTTGGTTACTTCTCATTTGCTACACTTTGCAAACCTTCGCATAAATTTTTGCCGTCTTTCATGACGATACTACCATCACATATAAACTTTGACGCCATTCACCAGTATGACGTTATACATGTCATGTCATCAAGCTACACTCAAACTTTTGCTGGATCCGCCCCTGTGTGTCTCCATATTATTCCTGCCGCTACCTCTTCAGGTAAACTACTACAGAAAATTACAGCATCTTAATAAAATACAAAATAATGGTGACTCTGAATACTGTCAACATATCTTATCGAGTATTCTCTACGTTTAGATTTGATAAAATCTTGTCGATTCGCTGAGAATACTTACTAAAATATGTTGACAATATTCAATTTGATTGGAGTTTTTGACTAGAATTCCTGATGACGACTCAAATCTACTCGAAATCTAGACAATCCTCAATAAAATATACTTACAATATCTGGAATTACCTTTGTTTTTTTTAAACTACAGAATATTTTGATAACTTTACAGTTTGGAAAAAGATCCAAACAAACTTACTGTCAGTCATGTGCTTTCTAGCGAAAACAAATCAAACAAAGACGCTGATTGGAACATGGAGGTTACGAAAAAATAAAAAAACAGGGAAAAACAATCGCGGAGTTTGAGTTTTGGTTGATTATCTTTTTTCTATGACATAAACAGCGTACCTTCGCCTTTTCCACCTGTTTTCCTGCCGCCCTGTTCTTTTATTTAACGGGAGAGAAAAATTTGGCCCAAATCTGTACCAAAATTTTGCCACAATTTCAAGAAATTTGCCGTAAAGCACCAAGATTTCCCCGAATTGACATGAATTTTCCGCTAGTGGTGGCAGAGGAGATTTCTCTCACCCTCGCGCCTCGTAATCCTGGGCACTACATGTAGAAAGAAAATAAATCTCGAGGGGGGAGGAGACAGCCCCGAATGATTCATTGTTGTCGAGTGCCTTCATTTGTTAGAGAATTGATGAGACAGAGAAAACTTCTAAGAACGCAATCTTGTCAAAAGACGGTAGAAGGTAGTCTTGTCGAAGGACTACCTGTCGACGACTGGTCAAACCGGGGGAATTTAAAACTATTCCTAGGTTGCAGTCAATTCCCTACAACAAAACTAAATTAAGGTAGATGAACGATCTTCAAGCTCGATACTCAGAAAATGATTTCTGAGCCCCAGACGGGGATCGGCAATCATTAGAGCGTGTATACGGTCATCAGAAGGTTCCAGGTTAGATCCCCGTCTGGGGCTAAGAAATCGATTTTTTTCTGGTTTAAGCTTGGCAAACGCCCAACGAACACCTGTTTGGCACACTGTTTTCAACGTATCCCGCCAAGAAGGTAAGGTCTAAAGGCACCTCCAACACACCTTACTTTGCATCTTGTGATTCTGAATTGTAGAAAATTAACAATTTAATTTATATCACGTATACAATTGCTGAGGCAATTTTGTACGAGAACTCTGTCAGAGGTATTGAATTAAGCTTTGAACAGGATGTACATCAGGTTCACAAAAAAACGACTTACCTTTCGTAGTGTCGGTTTACCTTCAAAAAATTTACTGTTTAGTCGATTGAGAGGCTTTTTGAACTAAATGGAAAATGGCAAATACTAGTTAGTTTGTTTTTATCTTTTGACGTGGTTACTATTGTGAAAGCTACAGGACCAAGTTTGAATGAGGTTAAATTGCTAAAAACCGGGGATCAAACTCAAAGTCTCTGGATTAAAGGTACCAGCGCATAATAACACGTATGAGCAATGCCGACAACCCGCTAGAACAGCCAGAAATAGCCATAATATTCCGTCCACTAACAGCATCTTAAATGAAATCTACAGCAACGATTTGGCCTCATTCGAACACAGTCCTCCACCTATAATAGTGGCGTTACTGAAGAGCAACCAACAAAATACATCAGTTTATGACCATTTTTATAGATCAGATTAGTTCCATCCGAAAATAGAAATCTCATAAACGAAGCTAACGTGAGTAAGAATAATACTAGATGAAAAAGGTAAATTCTTCTTCACCTGTTTTATAGGTTTTCGAAGGGACATAACGTTCTTAACTCTTAGCTAGCCAATACGATCGTTTACGGCCCTACGTTTATTCTCCGAGTTTTCTCCATTACAAATCGACAAATCAAGTGACCAAGTACAATTTTAAATTTGTTAATCATAACATAGTTAAAAAATGACTAAACTAGCGACCAACAGGAGCTCTCCACTGCGTCCCTCAAGAGGACAGCGAGTTCACGGGAACAGAGTCTCTGCAGGGTCCCACTTACATTGGTTCACTCGCAGGTGGGCTCTAAGATTTTCAACGCGCAATACATTTTCCGATATACCCACAGAATAGTCCAGTTTCTTTTCATGTAAGCAATTCTCTCCGTCTTCGATGAAGATATCATGCAGAATCGCATTCTAAGTGGATTGACCTAAAAAACCTGAAAACTAATCGGCCGCTTAAGAGATGGTAATAATGGTTGTCCTTTGGTTGTTTCCATCGCAAGGAGAAACACAGGTCAACGATTACAGTGCACTGGCAGCCTTTGTTTCCAGTCAAAATTCAATAAAGTTCTCTTTCTGAATGCATTCGCCTTCGAATATTTTGCCTGAAGCCACAAATGCGGTGGTAGGTCACCTGAGAAAATCAAATAGCGCAGCGATGCTTTCATATAAGTTAAAACTCAAAAATAGCGGACAAACCTTAGGGTTGATAAACACGGCTCCATTTGCAATAGCTTCTAAAGGAGCAGGACCTTCGTATGGAAAACCCAGTCCAACAAAAACCTAACGAAAAAAATATAAAGCTATATATTTACTACATGGTTGTTTCAACATTATTTTCGGTTCACTTTTCTTCCACTTCTCCAATTGTAGTCTCGAGTGACGTAGAAAAGGGATTTTTTTTGCCGAAACAGTTTTCACCCTGATCCTTGTTCCGTGAAAATAGTTTTGATATTGATTTTGGTGTGATCTCTTTAATGGAGACACGCGGGAAAATCAGGGGCGTAGCTTAAGGAGTTGGGCTGGGGTTGACAGCGCCAACAATTGTCAAAAAAACAGAAAATCCGCGCAAAAATAGATAGTAATTCTCGTTAAATTTGGTTTGGTAATTTCAGATTCATCTTCAGAGATACATGAACAGGATGATTCTGAAAAAGAATTGAAACACTGCACATCCTCTTATGGATAAGCGTTAAGTTGTCGCAAGAATGCCTCGTGCATTTTAGTTGGATAAAAACTCGCCTCTAATCCCTGTGGAATCGATAGCTCAACAGGTAGAGCGTCGGACCTGTATCCTGAAGGTATGAGTTCAAATCCCGCTCAAGTCAACATTTTTCAGTTGACTTCGGTATTGCGTCAGATCATCATGAAAACATTTTCAGTTAGCTAAGGTAGGTCAAAATCGCTTTTGGTTACTGGTATATATTCAATTTAAATATTGGGGTTGAGGAGGGGAGGGTACACCATACATGGCCTGAATGAGCGTCAAATCAAATCTAGGCAATTTTTGAAAGGATACAATATTCAGCCAAATTAAGCTGGACAGCTTCCACTCAAAACGGGTTAACTATACCACGGGGGAAAATATTTTTACCCGGTATAACATACATATTTCACACTATTTTTACTATGCTTCATTATTCTACATCCGAAAAAGAAGTTTATCTTTGAAAAATGGCTGCAAAGGGACAAACGTCAATTAAAGAATAATGCCGAAACTCAATACAACTAATCATTCTTGTGCGAAAGGCAACCTTGAAAGCCTTTTTTGTGCACAGTATCTTACTTGCACTTTCTTTCTTTTATAAACTTATTGAGCCACTTTAAGGCTGGTATAGCTTACCATCTTACAAGAGACACAAGACGAACCGCTTGAATTCAAAACTCAGATCCAGTTCCATTAACTACCTACTAGTTTTGTTGTCTCTGCCAAATTTCACGTGCATGTAAATATATACATATATATTTATAGATACGTACATATGTATTTGTGTATGTATGTGTGTATGTGTGTATGTGTATGTATGTATGTATGTATGCATGTATGTATGTGTGTGTATATGCATACATGGATACATGTCGGTAGGTAGGTAGGTAGGTAGGTAGGTAGGTAGGTAGGTATATGTGTCTATATTAATGTATACGCAGATGTATAAATATCCAACGTACTTTGGACTTCTGAAGAATGTCACGAACATCAGTCCCTTTAACGATTCCGTGGTTTACCACAAACTGAGGGAGTCTTGCATCGGTCTTATTCTGTAAACAACAATGCATGTAAGCTAGTTCTAAACTGGGACTGTATTAAAACAACAAACTAAACTATTACTGTTTCTTGCTGTTCAAGAAGGTAAGTGTATGGATTCATTGCAGGGTAAACAAACAGTTCCCCATCTTAAACTTTTAAAGAGTTACATTTCAACTCTTACCTTAAGGAACCTTATACCACTGGTCTCCTTACCTTTTCAGAGAACGAAGCCGTTACTGTTGCGTGAACTTCAAAGTATTTGTTAATAACACCAAGGTATTTTTCTTTTCCCTAAGTATAATATCATTTTATATCAGACACAGAATTTTTACTTTTTCACCTTTGCTTTTAATTTTTTAATGTATATTAACCCTTTAAATAACTAAAAACCAAATGAGGGAACAATGTGAAAAGAGAATAAGGGGAACAAAAGTAAAACAAAAATTCCGGAAATAAAGCGTTTGAAGGTTGTTCCAAAGTGTTCTACCAGTAACAGAATACAATGACGGCCAATAACAAGGCTCGACACCATAATAAACCATACGCAAGTCTTAATAAGAATACTAGAACCCAGCTCAGGGACCCATGCATGGGTCTCGTCCTTAAGTTGGTGAGCTGAGCTCTGTTATTCTTAATTACTAAGACTACGATTTCCGCCAGGAAAATCAATTGCTACGAAACAGCATGGAAAATCGAAGATTTGAGTGTCTGAAGTAGCATTCAGCATGAATCATTCAGGCCCCGGAGCTAATGGGGGTGTGAGGGAGTGCGACACTCCCCAAATTTTTTTCACGACTTTCAGTCGGCAGAAAATATGTTTTAGTCGGCAGACCTGAAGGTTAACCTTTACCCAAGACTTTTTCGTTTTTTTATGTCGCCAACTATATTTGGCAGTCTGCCGACTAAAACATAATTTCTGCCGACTGAAAGTCGTGTTACTCGACAGATAATTAGAACCCGTCGGCACAACAGCTTTTTACTTAAGACGATATCGCATTTCAATTACCGTCCTGTATACCGTCCTGTGTACTCGTCCCGTGAACCTGTGAACCACGACGGTAATTGAAATGCGATATCGTCTTAATAAGTAAAGAACTGTTGTGCCGACGGGTTCTAACTATCTGTCGAGTAACACGACTTTCAGTCGGCAGAAATTATGTTTTAGTCGGCAGACTGCCAAATATAGTTGGCGACATTTACAGTAGACATTTAAGTAGCATTGCGAGATAGAGTTTCCTGGCCGGACTTTGTCCTATTGAGACGAGACATATAAAACGGAAGTGGTTATTTTCGGACCAGCTTCACATCTGTGAGAATTCTGTGTCTGTGTTTGGTCGTTTAATAGCGCGCACATATCTTCTACAACTTCGTCAATTCGGATACATGATTAACATAAAGACTGGTTTTAAAGTATCGTTAACCAAAGATATACCAACCCGTGAACCCGGGGTTGTAATGCGGTAAAGCGTCAAATTTGTGCTATACCGCATTGTGTAAACATGAAAAGGCGATGAGTAAAAATAGTATGCAAAGCGACAGACGGCGGGGCGGAATTTAACAGCGATTATTGACTACAACATAACCGTAAGCAACATGGAGGAAGAAACGTGCCATACGAGACTGCTGGCGCACCAAGAAATCCTTTTGAAGCAGCTCTGTGTAGAAATGTGTGCTTTAGTCAAGGTGAAACGGAACCTCGGAGCAATGTCGACGAAGATGTTTTAACAAGTACAAACACACATCAGCGTCAACTAACGCCAACGGCAACCTTGTCCAATCAGCCTATGCGTGAATCAGAGAAGGAAACGGAGGTTAGCTGCTTGGCAGATAAATTGCCATCCCCAACGAGAGACGATCCAGAACTGTGTGATGAAGTAAGCGTTGACCTCGGGCTCAGCAGACAGGAGCAAGTCCACCACCAAGCCTCGGATAGTGGAACCACCTCAAACCAGGAGCAAGAAGATGTTGGCGTGGATGCATCACCAGTGGAAACGAAAGATACAGTTAGCCAGACACGCCTCGTGGATATTACGTCGCAGTCGCAGATGGCAGATATGGATACATTTGTCAATGAGAATAGCAGTGGGTCTGCTGAGTCAAGTGATGCAGAAGATGAATCGGATGCCTCATGGGTTACTTGTGCCGGGAAACTCCAGCATATGATGAGCAGTCTAGATTGAACAGGCCACTTAATTTTAGAAAGATGAAAAAGCCAAGTGTTCCTAACATTGAACAATTTGCTGTTTCGGTGGTTGAGCTTACAGAAAGTATGGCAAACCAGAGCAACGAGTTAAAGAAATGTGCAAAATGCTGTTTGGGGAAGATAAAGAAAGAGAAAAGCAGAAGATCAGTTTCTCGGCAGGAAACAGCTTATTTGCTGGAACACGATCCGGGAAAGCGAGGTGAAATTTCTTCCGATAACCAACGGGAATTTCTAATCAACATGGGGCCTTACCAACCCAAATTAGCGGCCTACCCAAGCTACGATTCAAGTATCCCACCTGGTAAACAAAATAGGTTTTCGAGCCAATGGTACAAGGATTACCCTCACCTTGA
Organism: Heliopora coerulea; assembly: GCA_030142905.1. Lineage (NCBI taxonomy): Eukaryota > Metazoa > Cnidaria > Anthozoa > Scleralcyonacea > Helioporidae > Heliopora > Heliopora coerulea. Next base: position 119,377 of record JASJOG010000500.1, read on the forward strand.
ATATAGCGTCCAGAAAGATGAAGCCTTTTGTTTCGTGTGTTGCCTGTTCCCAAAAGGAGTTGGAAGACCCTCAGCAGACAAACCATGGACAGTAAATGGAGTTAGGCAGTGGCATAAGATGAAGAGTGTCGGAACCCAGAAGAAAGGGAAACTGTCACAGCATTTCACGAGCCAGGGACACATAGGAACACTAAGGGATTTTGCCAGATTTATAAATCCTAATCAAAAAGTTGATGCACTTTTGGATTCATCTCGTCGCCAGGAGTTAATTAAGGAAGCAGATGATGCCATATTCAACACCAGAGTGGTGACCATCCTTTGTGATATTGTCCACACTTTAGCCATGCAGGATATTGCGTTTCGTGGAGAAACAGATGAATCCAGCAACTTCTACCAAGTAGTCCAGTTGCTGAGTCGCCACTGCCGGCTACTGAGTTATTGGCTGAACGAGGAGAGAATGCGTCCTTATCATGTCACATACTTGAGTAGATGTTCTCAAAATGAGTCTATCAAGCTCATTGGTGATACAGTCCGACATCGAGTTGTCAAGGAATTAGAAGCACCAGCATTCTCGGTGATGGTCGACACGACTCCCGATACGAGCCATAAAGACCAGATGTCCATTGTTGTGAGGTACGTCGCAGATAACAAACCAGTGGAACGTTTGCTTTCTTTGACGGTGCTTTGAGATAAATCTGACGATGGACATGCAACAGAGATATTGAGATGTCTTAACAAACGTAGTGTCGATGTGGGGAAGCTCTTTTTCCAGTCCTATACTTCACGGCGTGTATGTCTGGAGAGTACAACGGTTGTCACAAGAAGCTTAATGAGAAGATCAAAAAAGATTTCCCAGAGAAGGAAGTGCCTTACATTCCGTGCCAAGCTCATCGGTTGAATACATTTGTAGAGCGAAGTTGCAAAGCTAGTACCATCGTGTTATCAATGTTTGTCGTCCTACAATCAATGTACTCGTTTTTCTCAAGCAGCACCAAGCGGTCTGAAGCACTTACAAAAGCACAAGAGAGCGTCGAAGCAGCATTAAAGCTAAGAAATCTTTCGCAAACTCGGTGGATAGCCAGATCAGACACCAACAACAGTGTTTGGATCTCCTTTGAGTCGATAGTCTCTCTGCTTCAGAAAATTATCGAAAAAGAGCTGTATTCGGGCACAAACACCCGTGATCAGGCCAAGGCACTTCTGAAGATAATGAAAATGCACGACTTCATTTTCAGCCTGGGAGTAATGAGATTTATTATGTGTCATTGCAAGGTGCTCGTCGTTCAGCATCAGCAAGAAGGTTTGAACTTGCTTGATGCCCTTACTTTGGTGTCCACGACAACAAAGGCTTTGGGAAGAATTCGCAATGAAGTTGATGTAGATAAGCAGGTGAAGGCTGCTGCAGCGATGGCAAGGCACGTTGGATGCGACCCGGAAGAAGAACTCCGTCATCATCACAGGAGAAGAGTGCCCCCAAGGAGGCTGGATGATACGTGTGAAAACGAGGCTGAGGTTGGATTCGCCAGTTTTTACCGGAAGGAAACGTTCTCTGTTCTTGATGAGATTATTACCGATTGTAGAGAGAACTGGAATCGGGTTTTTATGAACATAAAACCTTTTTCAGTCTTGCTGCCACCGTGGGGAGAAATCAGTGGAGAAGTAGCAGGGAGTTTGTGCAAGTTGTTGGGCGGAAGCTTAACAAGTGAAAGCCTTGTCGGAGAGCTCATTGTCTTGAGAGAAGAGTCTATTGACGGAAAGCCGTTGAAAACCAAGTTAGTCCGTGAAGTTGCTGTCTTCGTCAGTAAGATAAAGCTTGTCTACCCCACTTGCAACATGGCGTTCACCTTTCTTCAAACGGCACCAGTCACTGTGGCCTCAAATGAAAGATCATTCAGCAAACTGAAAGTGGTCAAGAACAAGCTAAGAAGCACTGTGCTCCAAGATCGCCTGGAATCTCTTATGTTGATTTCATGTGAAAGAGATGTTTCAGAGGGGTTAGATCTAAACACCATTATTAAAAACTGGGTTCATTTGAAGAAAAGATGAGTTCGATTTAACACGGACAAGTAGAATCAGTAACTTTTAGCACTTATCAATTTAAATTAATTTCAAACTACCAAATTTAATACTCACAAATCTAAAGTTGATGTTAAATGTTTTGCTTATATGTAATCAACGAGAGATCACTAAAGACATGAATTTTAATACTTAAATACCATCATGTTTTCATTTCGTATTGATAGTGCGTACTTATTAACGTAGGACTAATTGACCATTTCACCAGTTGAAAAGCGTCATTTTAGTAGGCACTCGATGGAAAGACAAAAGGTTCGATTGATAGGATATAGTCGGTACAAGCTTGTACGTCAGTCGGTTGAAGTGAGCTTACACCCCCCTGTAGAATTTTCTGAGTACGGCCCTGGAATCATTCAATGAATACTAAATAACCATACCGTCTACTTTGTTATCTTACGATTTATCTAACTCTTTAAGTTTTTGTTTATCGTCACTCAGACATTTAGAAAGCGCTTAGGCAATCTAGTAACGACTCGAGTCATTGACATAGACTCGACTCGACTCGACTCGACTCGACTCAAGTCGCAACTTTCGGCGACTCGACTCGACTCCAGTCGGTGACCCCAGTCCCCGATCGACTCGCCTTGGATCGACTCAGGGACTCTGTCGCAAATAACTGCTACCTTAGCCTTCCGGTTTTAATCAATGTTTTTAATACTAATACTACAAAGATTCAAGTTGTTTCATTATTGAATTTTCAAAATCGAGGACGTCAGCAAATTTACCTTATTGGCTCATGTAGCGAGCCAGCTCTTCTAATACAGCTGGCCTTTCTCGCCGAGATCTCGCCTTCCTGTAAAATCCCTTGTGAAATTTGTTTTCGTTTACATGAGCGGATGGCCAGCCCTCCTAAGCGAGATCTCGCTATTGACTACCCAACATATCAGCTGGGAGGGCAGGATATTTTCGAGGTAATCGCATTAAGACGGCCAAACCTTCCTACGAGGGCTGGGAAAAATTAATAAACGGATACGCGCTAGGTCCAACCCTGCTAGAAGGGCCAGAAAATGCCCATGCAAAGGCGATATGAAGTTCAGTTCTCTTACCAGGGCTAGCCTCCAAGAAGGCTGGCTCGCCTTCATCTAAACATCCCCTTAAAGATGATGTTCCACATTCTGTAGCTTATAACACTTCATGGCGGGAGCTCTCCCTTTGACGAGTAAAATCGTCTAGTTTTAGCCAGTGTAAAATCGTCTGGCGTTAGTCCGAGTAAAATCATGGAAGTCTTATCCCGCCGGGAAAGAATGAAAGAAACTGATGGCAACTTTATTACCAGACTCTTGTGCGGAGATTTTGTGCCACAACAGACAATCATCTTTATTCCAAAGAATTAACTTACCTGCCAGTAATCTAAATATTTCCCATAAACTAAGGACTGGTCCCGTTTAATGCTTTTAATTCTTTGCTCTTCTTTTGAATCAACTTTAACGCCAGATACAAAGCCAAGAAAAGTATTGTCTGGGCTGTGAGCTGTAGCGAAGAAAAATTAAAATGGATTAATCCTTGACCTCGATTATTTAATTCTATTCTCACTTTTCACCGTGTAGTTCACATTTGAATGAGTCAGTCTCTCAACGATAGCCTACACTGCAAAAAAATAAAATTCTTCTTTTGAGAAAAAAAACTTCTTTTAAGAGCATAGTTCTTAAATTAGGAAATGTTACCTTGTACCCCAAACAGGATAATTTTTCTGAATAAGCTATCTTGATAAGAAAATATTTCTTAAAAGAAGACACATTTTCTTGAATCAAGAAAATATATCTAGACTAGACAGGAAAAATATTCTTGAATCAAGATATTTTCTTAAATTTCTTGAAAGAAGAAAAAAATCATCATGGTTTTTCTTATCAAGAATTTATTTTTTGCCAGGAAATTAATCTTAAATCTTTTATCTAGAAAAACTATCTACCCAAGATTTTGATTTCTTGCTGTGTAGCTAAACCGAAACAACACCGTTGCACTAATGAAACAATGGTCTTAAACTCTATTTTGAGTTTCGATTTGTCTTTACTGGTCAAGTCGATCTCCCATCGAATAAACCTCTCAGAAATGTATCTGTGGTCATGCAGTTTTCACGTATAGTAGGGAGAGGAGAGATAATTTCATAATTTAACTGTGAGATGTGAAAATCATTTTACCGTTGCGTGTAACATCTCACGGCACTAAAAACCCTTTTAAGTACTTAACCCAGAACCTTGCGTTGACTATGCAGTAGGTTCACGCATAGAGATAATATATTAATCCTTTATTATTTGAAACGTTTCTCCTTGACGAATAAAATCGTCTGGCATTAGCCAGAGTAAAATTAAAAACTCGGGTACGGATCGGAAGGGGTTAACTAGAGGGGACATTATACCTAAATGTCACTCAACCGCAGTTGACAAATCGAAGGTTGCCATGTTGGATAAACCGGGAATAAACCAGACAAAGCCAGGGAATGGAACATTCAAAATCTTTATTTTTTTTTCTCTTGTTTTTGTCTTCTATTTTAAAAAAAGAATATAAAACAACTGAGGCAAAAATAGCAATCTACTACACCTTTTGCTGTTCATTACCGCAAAATATACTATCATTAACGCCAACCTCAAACTCATTAACGCAAAAATACATTCATATTATTTAATCGACTTTCACTAGCGTAGATACGCCACCAATTGCATCGAAGAGCATTCCATAGCGCCAACAGATGGCCATTAACAACATTCTGTCATACATTAGGGTTAATAAAATTTCAATTAGGCGAGATATTTCTCTTGCATAATTGAAATTTTATCATCCCAAATGTATTATGGAACGGTTTTAATGGTCGTCTGTTGGCGCTATGGAATGCTCTTTGATGCAAGTGGTTGCGTACCTACGCTAGTTAATCTCGATTGAGTAAGATGAACGTATTTATGCGTTAATGAGTTTGACGAGGGCGTTAATGATAGTATGTTTTCTGGTAAAGAACAGCAAAAGGTGTAACAGCCAGAAAAGCAGTTATTCTGTTATACAGTTTGCGGAAATAAACACGAAAGAACAGCCGTTCGACCTCGGGGTTCTCGAACAAACGGCAAAGGGCCTGGAGTGAAACAATTTGCCCCTCAAATTTATTCAAAATGGCGACGTTGAATTGGTTACTAAATTTTGAAGCCATTGCCTTCTCTAGTTTGGTAAGATCCCTATCGGCTCACAGGAATTCTACTCAGAAACAAAAAGTACTTTTAGAAAAAATAGGAAGTAGTGCCTGAAGATCAGGATAACTACTTACGAAACATTGTCATAAATTGTCTTAGGTCCAAATCGAGTCTAGCCCATCCAGATTTTCCGCCAGGAATTAGTTTTCCATCATAATTGTCGTAATTAAATTCTGCTTCGGTTCCAAAAGAATCTAGAATGCGAAGCTTGCATCTAAAGAAAGATTTAGCGAAGATTACCCAACACAATCTTTTTCCCTGTCCGAGACGTCTCCCATTGACGAGTAAAATCATCTAGTGTAAGCCAAAGTAAAACTAAATCTGGTATTAGTCAGGGTAAAATAATACAAGTCGAATTGGGACGAGAAAGAATTAATAAAGCATTAAACATAGGGTTTTCCGGTAGGAATTAATAAGGAGGCTACTATCTTATGCATTGTTAAATGGCGAAACATAGAATACAGGGAGCTACAGATCAAATTCCTTACTTCTCTTGGTGTAGAACGTTTTGGAGCACTGGTGTCGTAAAAGGCGTTAACGACTTTAAGAGATAGTTAAAGGGTGTCAGCATCGGATGATAGTTCATTTACAAATCATGTGCTAATTGTTTTAGTAGAAACACACTTTGCAAAGAACATTATTCGTCTTCTCTGGGATTGCACTTTCAAGTAAGCATTCTATTTCGTCTTCAGAAACTTCACATAAATGAGAGGCGGAAGCCATTTTTGCTACTCGCTCTCTATCGACGAATAGATAGCGAGTAGCGTAGCCAGTCACAATGCAGCATTTCCAGTAGTACTCGACTAAGTTTCTACAAATACACGCTAATAATAGGCCGTGGGTATATTTTAAACCAGAATTTAAGTGGGGACTATTGGCCACCCTGAGTCTCTTCTTGGATGCCCCGCTGTGCATCGATGCCTCAAGTAAGCGCTTTGGCTTGGTATTAAAAGTTAAATAGCAAACTTTTTAATTGACTATAATAAATGTTTGAAGGTCTGTCCCTCATCTTTGTGGTTAGGAGCCCCTTTTTCCTAAACCTTCGACCGCAAGCGATCATCTGTCTTCTTTGAATCAACACAATCACAAGTTTTTGTTTCGGAAGGTTTACTTACCTGTAACGGGAAAAAAGTGAACCAGTGGCCTGGCGAATATAGACTACGCCATTTATATCGGTAAAGATGATGTCAAAATTATCTGAAAACGTTTTCTGGTGTGGAGCAATGCATCCATTTTCCCCTTTTGGAACTTGAAGTAGTCTTGAAAAGAAGAGAAAAAAAAAACAAAAACCAGTCTTATTGATAAGAAAGTTCATGTGAAAGCAATTCACAAACGCTAACAAAACTGTTAGGTGGATGGACTATAAACCCGAAGCTGTCAATCCACTAAAAATACAATACAGTTCTTTGGTTTTCACTCGATTTGAATTAACAATAATAAAAATTTTCTCCCGAGCCTTCCCATAAAGAGTTTACAGACACGTCAGCTGGTTGCAGCTCTGTTTCTTTACTAAGATGGAATAGCGATTTTAAGTTCATAAAAGGATTTGAGTTCATAAAACGTGCTTCAACCTGCAGAAAATGTTCCTGATAAGCTGAGGCGGGGGTCAAACCCGTAACTACTTAATGGTCAGTGAGACGTTCGAAACTGAGTTACCAACACCTTACATGGACAAAAGTTAAAACTATGTTCTTGTTTAGTCGATGGACATATGTACTGCCTGAGCGCTGGTATCAATACGATTTTCATATAGTTTCGATTTCAATAGATTTAATAAATGCTGCGATTAATGCACATCATTCATAAAACAAAATTTAAAAAGTTCATTTAAGATTTAGAAAATCATCAGGATTTTATTCTTGTCAACCTTAACATTGTTGGTTTGGCGTTAGTGAATTGACATATTTGTAAGATATTGGCACTGATGGCATAGGCGTAGGAAGCCGGGGGTGCAAGAGTACGTGACTCCCTAAATAGTAGAAGCAAGGGGAGCCATGCTCCCCAATATTTATGACAGTAGCTCTTTCTTATAATGTACTGTAGTGTTTCAGGTTGGACTAAAAAATCAGCTGTAGAGTAAACATTTGTAATTATCATTTGTTTATGATCTTTCTATTCTTTTGTGAAACTGCTGTCGAAATGCAGGAAATAGCGTTTCAAAGCCTCAAAAAATACCCCATAAAATTTTCTGGGGGATGCATTCCGCTGAGCCTCTCTACAGCTGGATTGTGCCCTATGACTCTGTCCCGGCTAACCGCCAACACTACCGACTCGGCGTACAATACATGGCTTGGCATTTGTCAGTTCGGTTAATAGGTGGCTTTCACGTGACCTCATGGCGGCCATGTTGGCGGAGTTTTTACAAAAGAATGTCATTAACTTCTGTTGTATGTGGTACCAACATGGCTACCCTATCATTTTCTTTTGAATCCCAAGGGACTGATTGCACCCCATCAATTGGTCAAATTCTTTCCCTGTAGGATAAGACTTCTACTATTTTACTCTGGCTAACGCTAGACGATTTTACTCGTCAAAGGAAGAGATCCCGCGGGGAAGGAGTTAATGCCTCAACCAACCAAAGTCTACCACATAACAACTACTATGAAGAGAAAATATCATAAATTAACCTACGCTGCTAAAATCAACTAGAAAAGTTGACTGGAGCAGGATTCGAACTCGCATCTTAGGGTAACCGGACGGCTGCTCTACCAATTGAGCTATTGAACTAACTGGGTACAGTATAATTGTTTAGTCCAATTTAAGTGCGCGAAAGATTCTCACGACCATTTAACACTCGATATCCATGAGGAAAGTGCAGTGTTTCCATTCTATTTCAGAATCATCCTCAGGGTAACATTAAGAGAAAATTTCATGAATTGACTTACACTGCTAAAATCAACCAGAAAAGTTGACTATAGCGGGATTCGAACTCACATGTTCGGGTAAGCGGATCGCTGCTCTACCACATCGAGCTATCGAGTCAACTGGGAACAGTATAGAGTTTGACATTTATACCAACAAGTATACACTTACTTGGGCAAGTCACTTGCTAAAGCAGTAACAATGAGGTCGTGTCCCAACATGTACACTGATGTGACCAAATCGCTCCATTGTACCAACTCCCCTAAAGGTCCTCCTGTGTATGCCCAGTCAAATAACACTGGGCTAACGGCGAAGCTACCCAGAAATACCAGAACCTGGAAAGAAATTATTCTTTCATGAAGATTAAATTCAAACACTATAAGCAGATCACAAATAAAATATATCATATTGTAGTTAAAAATGGAATAATTATTGCAAGTATCCTTCGTAATTCAACCTTTCGTGCAAATATTTATTATTATTATTTGATATAGTACATATGATTTTATACATACACTTATCGACTAACCTTCAGTTTCTTTCTTGAAGCTAGATTATTAGACTTTTTCTTCAGATTATCCAACGCTTTTACCCATTCAGGCCATAAACTAGTTATTCTTTGTCTCAACCATTTAAACTTTGGATACTTCATGGTTATCATCAGTTGTCTTATATTCGTACGAGGCTCAGCCTGACAGATGAAAAATACAAATGTCGAGGATGAATCTATTTTCATGATACAACGCATTTTAAACTGCTTGCTGTCCTACATCTGATCACTGATGTTCTCCATTAATGCAATGATTTTTCTATCGTAAACCAAAATGACGAATGTTTCCTAAAAATGCATATTTCCATTTTTTTTACATTTTTACGATTACGGTGCGATGATTATATGGATGGTTTGGTCGTTATACAATCGTGACTTTCTCATGACATCCAAGCTTATCAATTTTGGACACCACGCGTGAGACTCCCAAAAACTTCATCAGTTTTTAAGTTAACAGTATTCCAATCAATTTAGACGAATTCACAGCTAAAGTGATACACATTCTCGTTTAAAACTCATTCCTGGAGTAAACTCTCCATCTAACGAGCAAAATCGTTTAGTGTTTGCTGCAGTAAGATGACAGAAGTCTTATTTCACCGGGAAAGAGTTAATTTTGATGGTTTTAATTTGATGGCTGTTTATTTTGATGGCTTAATTCTGGGTCATCCGCTAAATCGCTTTCACGTTGGTCGGCCACACTGTATACGTTTCTCATACGACGAGATAATTTTGTTTCTCGAGCAAAAACAACTATAGATTCTTTCATAATAAAAAACCAGTTTCTCAATTTTCATCTCCCTTGTCAAGTTTGGACGCATTTCCCGCCGTCTCAGAAAGTTCAGAGTAAGTCCCCGGACATATCTTGCGGACTCACTCTTACGTAATAAATGCGAAAAATGGAGTGCTGTGTAGGCAGTTCAGAGCGACGTAGAAAATGTTTAATTGTTTAAAGGTAGTGTTCTGCAAAATAGAAACCCGAAAGAACAACAGATTGAAATTTGAAAGGAAAGCCCTTTATCAGAGTGTGTAAAATGTGAGACGAGGTCGAAAACATTAGTTGTTGCACGTTCAAAAACAGTAAGAAATAAATGTTACCAATCAGATTAGCGGAAGGTAAACAAAATGATAAACTGGATGTAGTTTGACAGTTAGTACTAAATATTACCTTTGCTTTCTCGGTGTCACTGGCTGCGGGAATCCCAGGTTGTCGTTGGGGCAAAACAGGGCACCACGATTCGACCTACATTTTTTTAAAAAAAACAACTTTTATTTTGCATACAGACAAGAACGGTTGTCTATCAGGGTACACAGTTCACTTCCTTTAATTAACCCTTTAAAGGTTGAGCTTTTCAAAAGAAATTGCTTTTTGTGCATTCTATTCAAATCCTTTTGAAAATTTATTGAAATTTGTTCACGCATCCTTACGTGAAATCGTACAGATATGTCTGATCCCCCGTTAAAGGTTTAAATATTCGTTGTTTCCTTATCCGTAGCTATACTTTACTTTTCTTAAATCTACTTACAGTAGCTTGCTTAGTACTCTCCTTTACTTTGCTAGCCAGCCTGATCCCTGAAACTTGTTACTTTCCAAGTTTTATGAATTTTAATTTACTTCACTTTACTTCAACTCACCTCATTGCAAATCATGTCACCACAGGTCGCCCACGTCACATCTCACCTCACTTCTCATTAATGCTTTGCGTTGCTACAACCATTGCACTGCATTCAGTGAACTCGATTTCTGTATCTGGAATGCTAACTCCCAGTCATTTGGCCGGGCAAAAAGTCAACCCAAGATGGCCTCCCATAAAGGCAAAGTTTGTTCGTCAGTTTCAGTCGTTTTCGCAGTCTTGTACGTCAGCTCCAGTCCGTTACAAGTTTATACGACCTTAATCTATAGTTTTTGTTTGGTTCGGCTTCGAAAACATTCTCAACCATCAGAAAAGTGTTCAGAGGAAATATTACTGGACCAACAGTGTGGCCTAAGAAGTGTACTAAATTGTCTAAAGATGGTAAACTAACGGTAAAAAAGAGGACTAGCACTTAGTAGTCTCCTAAAGGAATTTTGGAGACTGTTTTACGAGGTTTTGCGTTAGCTTGGTAATTGATTTTTGCGAAAATACATAACTCCTAACTCGGTTTGACTTTGTCGAATTATGTTTGAAATTCTTACATTCATTTCTGTATTTGAAGAAATGTTTTGTGAGTATTTTCGAAGAAAACTCTTCAGAAAATGTAAGAAGTCAGGTGGGACACTAAAACTGACGTACAAGCCCGCATAGAGGGGACTGAAACAGTGAAACTGACGTATAAAATTGCCCTGCATTGGCGGCCACCTTGGCTTCACATTTCATTGGCTAGTCAGCATTCCAAATATAGAAATCGAGTTCATTGACTGCATTACATTGCATCTTATTTCATCACACATTTCGAACTCACGAATAATTCACCAGCAAAACACAAAGGTCAATACCGAAAAAGTGTTTGAATTTCTCATCTGAATGAGCATTAAATTTCGACAACTTTCAATACTTTCACTTTATCTCATTTAATTTTACATTTTATCTATTGACTTTACCTCACCTTATTTTGCCTCATTCTGTTCACCTTTGTCGCTTCACATCAATTCGCTTTCACTTCCCTAAACTTTACTTCTCTTTGCTTCAGTTACCCTCGATAAAAACTCATGTACCAACCTCACTAAGATATTTTATAATACTGCAAAGATCGTCTTTTTCCACTCCATTTTTCCGGAAGCAATCTTGATCTCCTAATTCTTGTAGATACTTTAAAAAAATGAACGTCTTAAGCAAATTATAAGGGTTAAAGGCTAGAGTGCAGTTTGGCGGACGCATCAGCATGCTGACCTGTACTGCTGGCTCAATAGTCGAGTAAAGTGAGATTTGGTGGGAAAATTTTAAGGGCCATAACAAGGAAAATTGGGTTTACTAAAAATATTATAACGAAATGTATTTAGTTAGAGTTAGGATTAGGATTAGGGTTACGATTAGGACTAGTGTTAGAGTTAGCATTGGTTGTAGAGTTAGTATTGTTAGTATCTCTGAGCAAATTGGGAGACATCATCAAGAATAGACGTTAGGAAGTGTCTCTCAGACTCAAATATGTGATCTTGTGACCTGTAACTGAAGAAATATCTAACTTAAAGACGTTGATGATTACATTACTCTACAAGTTGGGGTGCCCCCCCCGGGGGTGGCCCAGTAAATTTTTAGGGGGCCGGAGGGCTTATAGGACACTCTGGTAGTTACGCCAATGAAGACATTACAAGGGGAAATCATGATCGTGTCATGTCATTAAATGTGATAAAACTACGCTTACTTTTCTCCTTAAATTTTTTCGCTTCAGAAAACAATAATTTTCAAACTTTGTTCGCCGCTTAACGCACTAGGAGGTTTGTTTATGAACTCATTTTAACTCCTTCACTCCCGACCTTTTCAAAAGAAATTATAGATCATTCAATTTATTCAAAATCCTTTTGAAAATCCATTGAATTCTGTTCATGAATCCAATTCGCATTAAATTGCACCTTTATGTGCGATTGGGTGTTAAAGAGTTAAAAAAAACCCCAACAAACTCGCAGTACGTGCATTATTGGATCGATAACACTCGGCTATCGGTGCGTGTTTTAAATCCGATAAAGCAGTCCAGCTTATTTCTTAAATATTGCATCAAATCAACGAACTGCATTCGCATCATTAACTTGTCAGAAAGAAAAAACCATTGGTCTTGGGAGACTTAGGGGAAAGATCTGGCAACATCATATATTGCACCGCTGAACTTAAAAAGAAGGCGCAAGTACTTCTGCTGCATGTCACTACCGTGCATCATGAGGCATAACGAGATCCGCTTCAAGAAATTAATGTTAAGCATTATTCTACCAAATGTGTACGATTGCAATAAACACAGACGATACGTGAACAGTGACGCAAACAAGGTCGGGCCTGGCCGGTCACGTGCCAAGCCAATCAGGCACGTGAATGAAGTCATGGATATCCCACGCTATGTACAATATTCGATATCCCATTCTATTAGAACTGATTATAATTTATAAAGCTAATGCGCAACGCATGTGTTTTCGCAAACGGTGTCTGGTGTGGGTTCCCGAGGAACACCTAGGTCAGAGCTGAGCAAAGTTGCTCTTAAAATACAGAAAATGTCATTTCACGGACCCAAGAATTCAGAAACTTCCTGGGGGCCGTGTCCTCGCACCATCCAGAAAGCTTGCGCTTCTCGCTCCGCTGTCACCCTCCCTCGGTAAATTCATCGCTATATGCCTGTTCCCACTCAAAACCAATGGGTTGGCTAGCCCAGTGTAAGTGAACGCTTGCCGATCTCAAATTCTCAGAAAATGTTTCAGAACTGAGGAAGAAGATCGAAATTGCGACAGCCTCACGAGATTGGGAGACGCTGTTACAATCGATCCATGAATTCAACGAATACTTATTTATTATAAATCTTATATTTCCATGCTAGGTTCTGTCGCTAAATAACTAAAGTATCTAATTTGCCATTAGAATGTGGCTGGGAAACATTTTCTGAGGATTTGGGCTCGTCGAATTTTCACGTACCACGATGATATTTGTTTTATAAAATAACCAAGGTTTTTACGAGCTTTTGTGACTGTATCCATACATCCGTACCCTAATTGAAAGTGATAATGACGTCAGTGTCTCTGTGCTCTGAGAGAAAATGAAGCTTGACCATAAATTAGTTCAAAGTATTCTACATGTAAATGCAAACCATGACCAACCTCACATTTACTGGGACAGAATGGATATAATCTTGTTTGGCGTGGTATTTGACATTTTAATGTTTCGTCTGTATTATTTGCCAGGTAATCTGTTGAAGAAAAGTATCATGCGTTCTAGCAGTTTGGTTTTCACTAGAAACTGTTATTAACACATAAAAAATGTCATTAACATATAAGATGGAAAGTGCTCTTAGTTTAAAGAAAGAAGGGGGAGGGGAAAGGAAGAGGAAGAGAAATCGGAAGGTAAAAGAACGAGAAAGTGAGAAGCAAAGAGTAAGAAGGAAAAGGGGAAGGTGAAGGAGAGGGGGAAAGACAAAGAGATAGGGAAAGAGAAGGAAAAGGGAGAGGAGAGAGGGGCAAGGGAATGATGTGAAAAGATGGAGGGAAAGGAGAAGGAAAAGAGAAGGTGATGGGGATGGAAAAAGAAAAGAGAGCAGGAAGATGGAAAGAGAAAGAGATGTAGAAGAAGAGGGTGAAGAAGGGGTGAGAGAGAGGAAAATGAGAAGAAAGGACAGGAGAACAGAGAAGAAGGTGTGTGTGTTGGGTGGGGAATGGAGAGGAAAGGGAAGAGAAAGGGTGACTATATGAGACAGAGAATGAGAAAGGGGAAGAGAAAGAGAAAAAATGGAGTGAAAAGGGAAGCTGAGGAAAAGGTAAAAGAGAAGTGAGGAGCAAGGGAGAAGGAAGCACAAGGAATGAGGAACAAGGAATGACAAAGGAGGACTAATGAAAAGAGGAGAAGGAAGAGAATGAAGAGGAGAAAGAAGAGAATGAAGAGGAAGGAGGAAATGGGACGGAGGAAATTGGAATGAGGAATGAGGTGAGAGGTATGAGGAAGGAAGAATGGGGAATAAGGAAGGACAAAAAAGGATAAACTAAGGAGGAAAGATAAAGGGTGAAGGAGGAAGAATGAAGGATGAAGGGGGAAAAAATGAAGGAAGAAGAATGAAGAAGGAAGGATGAAGAAGGAAGGATAAAGGAAGAAGAATAAAGAAGGAAGGATAAAGAAGGAAGGATAAAGAAGGAAGGATAGAAAGGAGACAGGGAGAAGAAGTTTGGGCATGTGGAGGGAGAATGGGAGGAAAAAGAGGAGGCTCAAGAGCATTCATGGAATGAGGAGAAGCTGGAGAAAAAGCAGTAGCAGAGGAAGAAAAGTAGAAAAAGAAGAATTAGAAGAAGTAGGAAAGTAGAAGTAGAAGAGGAGAAACAGGAAGAAAAAGGAGATGCAAAAGAAAAAAAAATTGGAAGGGGTGGAAAATGAGGACTATAAGAAGCAGAAGAAGACACTGATGTTCCACTCTATTTCAATGGTTTTAATAATACTGTAACGTATACTGTCTAATGATTCTTTTTTTAGCAATGTCTCATGTTTGAAATGTGATAAATGGCCTTAGCTTGAGTAAATAGTAAAGTTTGAAAGTGATCAAAATAGTGCAGTTTTAAAAATGATCAAAGATTTCCGTTTTATAATACAGGTACTGTCTCCACGTCTTTTTGATTACTAATGGTCAGTGGTATGATCTTACAAAATAACTCTTTGTGCAGTACAAAGCTCCTTACACATGCAAGCCATCAATAGCACAGCCAACGAGTAGGAGGGCAGGGCACAAATTAGCAAAGTACGAATTTTGTCGGTAGGTAAAGATTCTTAGATGACAAAATTTGTTAACACATTTTTTAAAAAAATAAAGTTATCCAAAAACCATATGGTACAAGTAAATATTAATTCAAAGTTTTGTGAACGTTAATGGGGAACTGCTGGGTATTGATAAAATGGTCTTGAACTAAGGTCCTACCTATTTTTCGATATCTTCATTGTCCGTAGAGAAAAGTTTTCAAAACTTGCGGAGAAGTTAGAAGATAAACTCGTGAAGTTATTGAATTGGAAATCCGCCATCTTCGTTTATTATTGTCAGTCCCAGGCTTCTGCTAAGGAGGAGTATGACGTCACAAAGTTAATATCCAGAGAATCACTTAATTAATTCTACTAGTTTGGACTTTAATAATTAGCACGAATAATTTATTCACAAAAAAACTTATGTTTTCTAGGTTTAGCCTTTAAAGCAACTGTTTTCTCGTAAGGTTATTTCGTGGAACCTTTTGGTAACAAATGTAGTCTTGGTGTTTTGTCTTTGCTGAGTAACTTTTACATTCAGCTACACCGCAGTGCGCCATTGTGAATCTGGTTTGAAAAATTTCATAACTAGAAGCCAGTTTTATTGTGGGGGGGAGGGGTTAGCAATTTTTTCAATTGCTATACCTATAAAACTTTGAATATGTACGAAATTAGCGAGCTTTACAAAACTACTGCGAAAAACTTTGCGAAAAAAAAAATTGACATTGTGACGTCACGCTTGTCCTCGGCAGAAGTCTGGAATGGACAATAATGATTAGAGATGGCGGACTTCAGATACAATCATTTAACAACTTCAACATTTAATTTTTCAGCAGTTTTTGAAAACTTTACTAAATGGACAATGAAGATATCAAACAGAAAGTAAGATTTTCAATATAAGATGGTTTTGTTATTACCCAACAATTCTCCTGGGTAATTTTTTATTGTCTGAACTTCACCACCCTTGCAGCCCTTCCATTGTAATTTCTATATTAGATAGTGATCTCCCGACGCATTTTTTATGTCGAACTACTTCTTTATTATTCAAGTACTCTTAAATCCACTTAGTAACCTGTACTTTGCGTGTTTGCAGAGTTTTTTTGTGTTTGCAGAAGTCGTTCCAGAAATTCATTTTTTTAATTTTCATATACCAGTATCTCGAAATTGGTTTTCTAGAGTTTTTAAAATTTCAAACTTTGCACGAGATTTTGGCCTCAGAGTGAAAATTTGTTCCCAGACCATCCTAGATAATTCGTGTTTGCAACTTTTTACAAGTCTTCACAAATTTGTAAATATTCGGATCTGTTAATGAAATGACATCAATGAAAGACAACAACTGGACTATCAGGTAAATGTGAAACAATACCTGGTAAGTGAACCCGAAACATCAATCACTTTGCCATAACTGTTGGTACATCATGGTATTTCTCAACGGTAAGCTTACTCAGTTTCACGAGAAGGAACAAATAACTCCATGAACTGAACGACTTAGTGGTCCTAACTAGTAAAACTGAATTGGCTACTGGCTAAATCCACAAATAATAATCACGACCGTTTATCAGGGAAAACGCTTTGCACCAATCGTGGTGACTTGTGTACTTATTTGATGGTTGACCGCGAGAGACAGCGCCCGTATCTATTTCAGAGAGACAGATGTACTTGTTACAATAAAGGCATTTTTGTCCCTAGAAATGAAACGTATTTTGGAACCTTGTTTTTTACAAGTTTCACAAAACAGTGTAAGTACCAATGACAGAAACCTAATTATTTTCTCTAATGTTGAGGTTTGTTCGTCAAGGTATGCTTAATGTCTTAAAGCCATAATCTATCATATTTGCAATTGGCTATTTACACTATGAAATTCACTTGATCGTTGGTTTAAGATTCTTAGTTCCCTTTTTCTGGTCGATACAGACAAGTAAACTAAAAAGAGCAAGTTGAAAACTGGCTTCAAATGCTACAAAGGACCATCATGGATTACCTAGTAATCGTCCGCGGCATAGCGTATCTTTCGATTACGATAAAGTTGTTTCCCTTCGTATACTCGGTAGTTTCTGATAATGCCGCTTGCATCCATGAATGTTTCTTGTTAAAAGCACTTTTCCGTTGATATTGGTATGAAAATATACTGTTGCATGGGGACATATAACTTTATATGGTCTAAAACAAATTTTGAAGTTTTATCAAATTTTTACCGTAAACTTTCAAGCAATCAATCCAATGTGCCTTGAAGTAATTTAAGACAGCATACTCGATGGGAAGCGGATATTAGCTGAAGCTTCATTGATACCCAAATCAACATAAGTCAGAAAAATCAATAACTGTAAGTCTAACAAATATTACCACAAACATTTCTCGTTTCTCCCTATTTGAACCGTTAATGATAAATTACGTTCTGCAACTTACGGCCTTCAGGATCCACAGTATTGAATATGAACATTGAAACGGTAAGCCATGCGACTGATATGAAGGCGAGATAGCGAAACAAACGTCTCCTCCTCAAAGACCACATTTCTTTCGTAAAACAGAAACACACAGAAGCAATTTAGTGTTTAAAGCAAATAAAGTTCATTAGCATATATCTCGCAGATGAATAGTGTTTTTTGCGCCGTCTCATTGGTTCCTCTATCTCGGAATATCCTGCACTATTCACCTCCGAGTAAAACAAGACGGCGTCCCGTTTTGTTTAAGTTACGGGAGAAGAAAATTATCTTTGAAAATGAAGCCGCCGTGCCAGACAAGACGAAAAAAAAAAAAGAAATTTTACACTGAAGTATTCAGAAATATGTATTTCTTCCACTTTTTAAGAAAAAGGCACTCAGAAGCAGTTCAAAATATTTTCTTTATAAATGATGAGCAGGCGACGACCCTATGTTCCGTAAAATTATTATAAAAATTTAAAAATATGTATGTGTAAAACAATTATGCGATGTTTATGCTAAAAGAATTATCCACCTCAATGCTGGTGAATAGTGTAGATATTTGCCTTGCCGCCTTGCGGCTCGCGAAATATCCACCACTATTTATCTCCACGTCGGTGAATAATATTGTTAATTATTATATGGCTGAAGTCATTTTACGGTACGTACGCGAAATTACGCATTCTGGTTGGTTGATGAGCAGTCTGCTATTTTACGATAGTTGGACTGGTCCAAATACGCTTGTTACTTCAGTTCGGCAAGTTTTTGCCGGAAAATCTTCGAACTTATTTTAATGTAAATTTAAGGAGAATTAAGCATCGACAATGAAACATTTCGAATAATGATATGGGCTGGCGCACTATTACTGCTTTTGTTTAAAGCTAATTATACAGAAGTACGATAAATGTATGTTAAACTGATGGAGACAAGAAGCCCAATGAACAAGTAAACAGGTGAAGTAAACAGCAACATCCTGTCATGAAAAACCCAGCTAAAATTGGGAAAGAAATCCAACCAAAAGCCATATAATAGGTTCCTTATTAATCTCCTTGATCCTTGCTTGAAAATGTGACGCCTTTCTTGTCTCTTGCGGCTATTGTTCAAGTGCCACCGGAGATAGTTGAAATGGCACTGCAGTAAAACCTGCAGCACACCTACCAACTATACGGCGAAACAGAGAAACTTGCTTTGCAATCAGGCGAGGAAAACCCCTCCTTGGAAGTCACTGTACAAATGAGGAAAGAAGCTACAGGGGAAGTTGAATCCCACGGCGGACGTTCAAATTCAACGACAGAGGAGCTGCGGAAAGGAAACTTCAAGGCGCGGTAGAAAAATAGGTCACCAATTTGAACAATCTGAGGCAAGTAAACTCCGATAACGTGGACTTTATCCGCCACTTTACCATAAAACCCAATCATTCCCATGAAGTAAAATGGCGGATAGGAATTGTTATGAAGAAGCTCGAAGAATGGAAGTAGAAGAACTGAACGCCTTCTGCATCAAGTTCTTGCGTAAACTGTTTAACGACAGTCTAGGCTAGACTGTCGTTAAACAGTTTACCCAAGAACTTGTAGAGTATAACGATACTTTTGTACCTGAATTGTGTACTAGGTGAATCGATGGCCAACTCTGGAATTTGATCCATTTCATTCTGCAGCTTGTCTGTCGGAGATGACGTTTTAATTTTTATGGATATAACTAGAATCAATGGATAAACTTACTTTCGCTATGTCATTGCAGTCTTCTATGTTTCTCCGAGACGTTACCCTTCTGCAGTAAGAATCTAAAAACGAAATTGAAACGGTCAACTGTCGCGAGAGAATTTGAATGATTATCGCTTAAACACGGAGCGACGCTATAGAAGGGTAAGCTCCTCCCACATTTCTGGCTTCGTATGGCGGTTGCATATTTCAAAATGGTCGGCACTTTGAAGCATGACTGAACTGGACAGCGTAGAGCTCCACAAGCGTGTCCTAGAGCCTAAAGCTTACGGAAATACTTTTAAAATGTGTTTTTTAAATACAGCTAAACAATATATAAAGCAATAAATGGCTGAACATGGCACATTTACTGATTTTTCTGGTTGTCATTCGTCGTATTATAATCATTCGAGACGTCCTGCGTATCTTCATTCACTTATAGTCATCCTACCCGCGCAGTGTTTGGGCACGACTCACATTTTATTACGTCTGCGATGTGTCATAGCCATCTGTATTTTTTTTGGCGCATACTTGAAGCTTGTAATATTATAAATATAAACATAAACTGGCGCCACTTTCAAATTCATTTGTGGCAAATATGCTCGGTGGCTCTCATCCAACAGCTCGGACTTCTACCTCTGCGCAAAGCACAACTCCTCTTTCTGCGAGGCTTAGCAAGTATGATCGCAATAAAGCCTACTACCAGAAGCATAAAAGTCCAATTAAAGAGAGCAAGGCCTACTACGGCTTCAAAATGGAAGTGAAACGCGATGAGGAAGGGCGCTGGGTAGAAGTACGTAAAAAGATCAACACCGTGAGGAATCAGTTACTGTCCAACGGAAAACTGGCGGGAAATATTGAAGTGATGGAATTGCTCTTGGATTGTTGGCTCAGTCAAAACAGTTCAAATGACCAACAGGCGCAAAATACTATCCAGGCAGCAACGTCGTTGCAAACAAATTCATCTCCTATATTCTCCTCAATTGAAACGTGATATTCCTCCACCGGAAATTAGTCTGAACTCAATTGACCAATAACATGCGACCTTTCCTTAATCATAATTGACAGGCTGAGAAACTCGGCCTCTTCTTATGCGATCGCTCCGTGTTTAATCTTAACACGGAAATACAAATGTTACAAATGATTGACATTCGTCTGAACTTCGGAAAGCCATTTTATTAAAACGGTAGCGTTCAAAATTGTTGTACTGAATAACTGTGGCATACTGCCACTGTTCTGCAGGCAAGGTTGGAGGTTTTGTCTTCGGCAATCAGCAGCACACTGTCTGCGGTTTGACGTTTGGGTTGAATTCAGTTTAACTGTGCAAACAGTTTCGTAATGGAATTAAATTTTGAAAATAATACGGACTAACGTGTGGTTAATCTAGTAAGAGAAATATTTCATGAATTAGCCTTCCAAACCGCTGCTCTACCAATTGAGCTATCGAGTCAACTGGGAACAGTATGCTCGTTTTATCCATCTTTGAGTGCATGAGAGATTCTCGTGACAACTCAGCGCTCGATGTGAAGATGTGCAGTGTTTCGACTCCATTCCAGACTCATCCCCAGGGTATGGATGATTCTGGAATAGAGTCAAATACTTAATCCAGTAATCTAATCAATTTGTTACTATGATGCGACTTTGACAATTATATCAATGCAAAATGGAATGGCGATACAACGCGGGAAAAGAAACTTGGAAACATTTTGAAGCGGCACTTGGTGTGAAGAATACGGGAAATATTACTCGGCCAAAAAGTCAAGGTGATCCAACTTGTACAAAGGTTATCGCCAACTGCCTCTAGGGGAACTTGAACCTTTGGATAAGCGCAACTTTAGTGCGTTCGATGACCATGACGAGCAGACATTCTCAAACACATCAAAAAAGTAGGTCATCCAGATTAGTGTAGGGAAAGATTGTCGGTTGTCTTTCGGGACAAAACAAGTAATCAATTTATATTTCCCCTCCCTTGATTGTTTCCGAGTCCTTGCTAAGGCAAGCAACAATACCTTTTGGTATTGCAACAATAACTTTAGACTTAACTGTGCCATCTGCGTTTAGCGTTTTAATGTGAGGAGTATTTAATGACAAAGTGTTCGAGATAAGAAAAGCAAGAGAGACGTGAAAGCAAAATTGATTCAAACCCAGGTCTACGCTTTAACTAACCGTCCACAATCGCAGTTTCGATATAAATCGGCAATCACTAAACCGAGACGTCCTAAGTACCAGAGACCTTTAGTCAGTGGCGTGGGCAAGGTGGGGTGGGAGGTTCGGGTCATTCAAGCCCTTCCCATGACTACAACGAACTTGAATTTTGAGTTCAATAGCGATTCATAAGAGAGTGTCACAATCTAGCCAGCTTTGATTTGCGAGCTATAAAACCGCCCGCAGCGTCGGGAAAACTGTCAATACATATTATCTGAAGTGCTGAAATGAGGATGTGAACGTCTGGCCAGTTGTCAGGAGCCAAAATTACCATTTTTCTGCAGTGAAACATTCTCCCCAGAAGTGTTTGATGCAAGGCCTTTCTCAACCATGGGACTGGGGGTGTTAGCTTCGACCCGACCCCCCAGCTACCGTCATGGCCAATCCAGTCGATTATTTTAACCCCTTCAGTATATCTTTTATAAAATGTATATTTCTAAAATTAAAAGAAAGTCAGTTTAAGAACATTA
Source organism: Heliopora coerulea (assembly GCA_030142905.1). Taxonomy (NCBI): domain Eukaryota; kingdom Metazoa; phylum Cnidaria; class Anthozoa; order Scleralcyonacea; family Helioporidae; genus Heliopora; species Heliopora coerulea. The sequence continues at coordinate 141,222 of JASJOG010000500.1, forward strand.
AAAACCAGAATAATTGGGAAAGTGGAACTAAGTAGGATGCTTTGATATAGTATGTGGCGGCATGGCTTACACACTCCATAGGTATACTGGCAAAACAAACTAACCATTAATGGCCTTATTTATTGCTTTGCACGTCATTATCACCAATTAAACATGTGCAGTGTGCATGTGACTGATAAATAATAACGCTCCTTATTCATAGTTGGGGTCTGAAACTTGGGAATTGTCCAGTGTCAGGGGCAAATTCATGCTGGATTGAATATTGACTGAAGGAAGCAGGTGATGGTAACGCTCATTTAGAACTAGGTTTCTAGCTTTATTCTCAGGGATTT
>JASJOG010000501.1:0-141303 GCA_030142905.1 Heliopora coerulea
CGTAAGTTTGTTGCTTTATTTTTTCCAGCCACTGGCCTTGGTGTGGTTCTTAAAGAAGCAGAAACGAGGAAGAAGAACCACCGAAGTTATCTGTTGCTATGAGAGACGACCGAACAATTTTGCGAAAGTTGTGAGTAGCTTCGTCCGTTGACTTTCTAACGCTAAGCTGGTGCAACCATTATAGTCCATTACTTGATAATATAATTGCTAACCATCTCCAAACACGTACACTTCCCCGGTACACGAAGTAGGATTATTTTGGATGGGGGATGTTTCACTGGTGGTTCTTCATGTTTAAGGCTTGACAGCAATATAAATATTGTTGCACTTCGGGTTACCCGAGCACCTTTTTGATCGCAAAATCGTCGACTTTCATGCAGACACAATTAAACCAAAGAAATTCAGTTAGTCGATGAGGCGCCGTCTTAATCCGTCAGTAAATTTTTCCGCTAAAGTAGATCCGCCTGAGAGATATAACGGGAACGTACAAATTGAACCTTCATTTGAAATCAAATACTAAAAGTAAGATTCCATATTTACAGTCACAATATCAAGGTCGTTAGTACGATTCGCTCCGACTGGCTTTGGTATATCATTTTTCGCAAAAGTTGTTGGGTGAATAAAAACAACTATCGCTCCGAACATGCATTCAAGAATACATTCTATTAACTTCTGGAGTATAAATAGTAGTGCCCAGCATATCAAAGGGAATAAAACCATGATAAACTGGTAATTTTTAAGAATGATTTATCAACGACCAGAGACTAACGTTACGTTGCCGCAGGCAACATCATCATGGTGAAATGATTAGGTATCAGTCCCATTGTCTGATTTCAAATCTCGCGGAAAATTGAAGCTATCAGATCAAAAAAAAAATATGTGGCGTTAACGGGGATATGCCATTGCTGTAGCGTCAGCTAGGGTTATTTGGAAAACCTGTGGAAACTATTTGGTCGCCCAAGACCAATGTCTGATCTTTGTTGACGCCATATGTCATTACTCCCGTCCAGAATTATCCGCTAGTGCCAGTTTTCCGCGTGATATGAATTCTGTGCGTTGTGCATTTAGTACTTTCCCCCCCCCCAAAAAAAAAACAAACTCAAACTTTATATCTCCGTTAACGGGTAATCTCATATGCTTTCCTCTGCAGGTTGAAAGATTTTGTCTTTTCATCTGCTTTATTTGCTTTTGGTATTTACCTCTTGGTACATAGAAAGATCTACAAGAAACCTTTTGAGCATTTTGTGGACGATCAACTGCAAGCCGCCATGGCCGCACAGATTGGAAACTCGTTTTTTTCGCCTTCTTCATCCACTAGTTCCAACTCAGGACATAAAAGGCAGTTTTTCCGCCAATTGTTACGGAATCGTGACCGTTTTCTCACTGCTCATCATTTTGATAACAGAAGAAAGCAACGTCTTTGGGTTACTAAGCCTCTTGTTCGAAGGCAGTATAATGTGCAGCGACTTTTCTCGCGCCGAAAAACAGTGGAACGATGACGCATGCGCTCGAAGAACATTGCACGTGGTCACGTTGCTAGGTAACCTTCTCACAACGCTTTCTCTCCGAATGATTTGCCCCACAATTCTACTCGCGTATGGAATTCAAAGCGGAAACCCCCTACAGATGTCATATTTTTCTCTGTCTTTGTTTATCCTAGACGTCATATTTTATTATAGTTTGTGTATTCTGGAGTTGTTTTCAATCTACAAGAGTTTGCGAACTTGGCTTGCCGGTCGGCGAGCGAATGACGCAGAAAATGATATGACTGGCCCAACCACGACGACCATGAACAACAACATTTATTCCACACTAACAGCTTTTCGTTCTGCAACGAATAACTTGGAGAACACGCCAATAGTTACAGAACAAGCTGACGATACTCCACAGGCAATCCGTGCGTCAAAGTTGCTTAATCTAGCACGTGGTCCTTTTATTAAAAATTGGTGAAATCCAATTTTAAAATAAAATTCAGTTTTTCTGTTCATTGACATTGCAATAGATTTGTTCAGGGGATTACAATAGTTGATCTAATGTCCATTACAATCGGACATTATCTTGTAAATTATGATTAATTACAGAAAACAACAACAACAACAACAATAACAAAATGTTTAATCGCACCATGGTACAGCTGTTAAAGTCATTGCTAATTAAATTTTCCGCTATTTTATTTATGAAAGACAATTTGCTAAGAGTTTAACTTTTCATTTTATCATCAATAGAATTCCAGGTCCTAGGACCCTGATTACGAAGACTGAATTTGCCATAATTAGTTCTTACTATATCGACGTACGAAGCATTTCTTGAAGCTAGTGTCCTGTTATAGTTATGAAAAGTCAATACTACTCCGCACACCTGGAAATCGCTATAAAGAAGGATTTAATTGAGGGTGGTTGATGACAATGACCGTGCAATGACTGAGAACAAGACAGTGTTAGAACAAGAGTTGATTGTAATGAAAATATATTTTTCTTAATTTATTTTTTCTTTTAGATATCTGTGACTCTTTTTTAAACTGGCACCCTGCATGTCACCTGTATCTGGCCAAAAAGGGAAACTGAAATTTAAGTTGATGAAAGAATATTTCAAGGATCAGATTCGCAAGGCCGCGGCTTCGATTTCTAGCCGTGGGCCGTAGGGTTGCATTTTTCATTGCTTGTTCCAAGTGGGTCTTAAATTTTAAGATTATAAATCTCATTAACCCTTTGAAGCCTGCTGGGGTTCCCACTCAGTTGACGAGTAAAATCGTCAAGTGTTAGTCAGAGTAAAACTAATAAAATCGATAATTGCCATCTTCAGGTGTTCAAGTATTAACAACATGCATTGGACAATGCTTTTGTAATTATCCATCTGAATTTCAACGTTAATTTGATAAACATTCAAATAATAATTATATGAAAGGCAACTACTTACAAATCATTCAAAGCTACGCTATCTTCGTGGGCAAGGAAAAAACCCAGAAAAAGAACAAGAAATTGAACGCAGGAAAAAAAATCAGAAAAGCTACGTAAGAATAAAGGGCGAAAACGACACAAGGTTTGAACGAAACAGGGCATCGTACGTTGCATGTAGTTTCGGCTTTTTCATGCATCGAATTGGACTCAGCCTATTTGGTTTAAGACAACACAGCTCAGAACCTTTCGCCCACGAAAAGAGGAGGACAAAGTTCGTAGAAACAAACGTTCTGTACTAGTACACGTGACCACGTGATTGTCTATGTGATTTGATTAACATAACAAAACACAATGAGTGTTCACCCAAGTAAAAGGCAGGCTTTCAAATTATTCTAACTGGTGACAGTGAATGAAATCAAAATGTTACAGTTGGGCAAAGGCGATATCGTAAAAACAAGATCATTATCGTAGTCATATAGTATCGAAATCAAAAGAAGGATACAACGTAAACATCACACGTCCAAAAGGCTAATGCACGTATCGTGCCTATAGTTCCCTGTTGTTCCCCGTTTCCTTTAGAGAATTGGTTAGTTACCAGGTTTCCTTTGGATTCGCAGTATTTCCCAATATGCCTTTTGATACAACAGGTGGAGCTGCTGAGTCACTGACCTGGGTCGAGTTATGTACGCTGCACAAGCAACTTCAAATACGGCGAAGACTAAACCAACACGTATAATATCTGATATTACTACCAATCTGTTTACGGGAGTACTACTTGAAAAAGCGCTTCGAATCCCAAGGAGATGGCTGTTCTGTTACTGGATAATCTGCCTCTTCCATCGTTGAAATCCTATACGATTGGAAGCCTATTGCTTTTTGTTGTGGCTACGATTTACAGTTTCAAATACAGCACGGATCTTTCAGATACGGATGAGCAGAGTCCTTGGCAAATTATCACATCGTCAATGGCCAAAGATCCTTTTTGTACTTGGGTAGGTTTACTTGCTACTCGCAATTGCTTCCGGCTTATATGTTGATTTTCTGGAGGTTGCTTTCTGAAGTCAACAGAAATTTGTTTACGTTCGATTTGGTTTCTAAACTGTCTTGCAGTGTACAGTCAATATGGTGTACTGTGGCTTCTTTCTAATCGGAAAAGTGATACAGCGGATCGTCTTTGGTGATTTAAGACCTGCAGAACTACAGGTAAACCGACGTTTCACGTGTTTTACTTCGATAGTTGGTAAATAAGGAAAGAACCTTGTTGGCCAATTTGTACAACGGTTGTGATCGGATCTTCACCAAGATTTTTCGCCTTTCTTTTCAAAATGACATTTTCGTAATAGAATAATCGATCGGTTGATAATAGAGATCCGGCCACTCCTTATCGATCTATGAGGGTAGTGTACAGCTTAGCAATCAAAATGTCTTGTTCTTGGTCAAGCTGGGATGTGATTTACTGCGTTACTTTTGGCCTTCGTTTACAAGGTTAAAAATTGTTTTCGATGGTGCATTTGAGTTGACATTTGCATGTATAGGCGTTTCAAGTGCACTTTCGTCGTATTGTGTTGCCATAATTTTCCCACGAATCGCAGATGAAATGTTAATGTTTTGCTTGGCGAAGCGATCAAAGTTGTGCTTGTTTCTATTGGGAAGTTACCCAATAAACATAGTGACGTGTCCAGACCAATCTGTGTTCTGGGACATGATCATGAAAATTAACGCTTTGTAAACTTTCATTTATTAGTGGGCACCGAAAAATTAAGAATGTATTTCTTTAGAATTAGCTGATACAGTATTTTACAGTATGTTATGTTTATCTTGCTTTTACATGCGTACAGTCAGTGAATGATGCAAAATATTTTGTATGTGATTACATAGAAGGCTTGTATTCAGCACAAGTTGTACTGTATGTAAATGAAGGTGACATTTTATTGATTTTTAGTTCATCTGGCGAATTGTTGATAAGAATAAATATAATGAACTGAAAATTCCTTGAGTTTTTTTGGTCTTTTTTGTCAACATGAAATGCAAAACTGTAGGGCTCACCAGTCTGATTGAGTTGGAACTCAAGTTATTATGTAATCCAGGGAAGTTTCATTCAAACTGCTATTTCTCTAGTATAAGGATTGCTGGCTGTCCAAGTATTCATCCTATTTACCTTTCTTGTTTCGCACAAAATAACACATTTTAAATTGACAGTTTGTATTGTTCAAATGCATTCAGGTTTATTGACCTTGAAAAATGCTTGAACGTGATTACATCACTTAACAAACATTTTGACATCCTATATCACAAATTCTTGTTTCTGGACATGAGAAAGAATCTGTGATTCAGCACAACTGATCCATGGGGTTGTTTAAAATGTTAAAAGTGTAAAGACCCATGCTTACAATACAATTTTCGTATGATTCTTTGTCGTGGCATATGCAATTACCTCTTAAAAGCATAATTCCTGCTTAGTCTCTCACTTGTCTTACCATGTTGTTGAACGTTGTTTTTGAATGACATGCACCAGGGCAAGTAATCACATGCAACAGTCAAACTCTGAAGAAAAGCCTTTGCATACCAAGTTTCACAAAGTTTGATGCAGATGATCTAATTTCAGATGTTCACAGTTGAATTTACTGTATCTGTTAGGCATTGAACACTCATGTCTTTGCCTAGCTGGAAAAGGTGCAAAGGCAAATTTGCATATTTAAGGAAAATGCATGATAAAAAGGTGGTGGATGAAATAGTTCATTCAAAATATTTGAATAACATTGTCAAACTTAATTTAAAACCAAGGAAATTACTTAGTTACATGCATTTATTCACATTTTCTGCTTGCCGTAATGAAACTAAATGAAAAGTTGCTAATGTGAACTTAATGTTGTCATTTGGCTTTAGTCCCACTTGTGTATGAATAAATAAAGATGCATTGGGATCTCACAGCATAATCTTTTGTTAAAAAGTACTGTTGTGATTATTTTTCTTGTTTAGCACATCAAGGATAAGTTCTGGAACTTCATCTTCTATAAGTTTATTTTTATTTTTGGAGTCCTAAATGTTCAGCAGATGAATGAAGTCCTGCTGTGGTGTGCATGGTTCACAATCATTGGCTTCTTCCAGCTGTTCTCTCAGCTTTGTTGTGACAGGTTTCAGCATGTAAGTTGTCCTTTTAATTTTCTTTGGAGGGTTTCAGTATCCAAATATAAGATATTAAAAGTAGATCTTAAAAAGGGATGCCAGATTCTGGAATCCTAGTATCCCAGCTTGAGCTACAATGCTCTTTTGTGCCCTATTTACCACTTCACATGCAGTTCAGTGAAATAATATTTGGACATAGTTATGTTTATATGTATAGCATTTGTTAATAGATCAACATGGTATTTTGCTTCTAAATTTGTTTTATAATACCAAGATATTTTGATCTCTTTTAGTTATGTCACACTCCATCAACCACTAACTTGGTGCATGCAAAGGTCATAGCACTTGTTGGTGGAATCATTTGCTGGTGTTGTGCACTGACTGGTTTATGTTTCTACATTGGAAGAATTAAAGGGATACATGTATTTTTCTTCTTATTTTGTGAGGTACATATTGAATGCTTTTGAAGTAATTTTCCTATTCTTGTTTCAATCATTATGATTCAATCATGGTGACTTGCTAATTAGAAGAGCATATCATTTTGTTACCCTGTTTTCTTATATATTGGTGAAACTGTGGTGTTTTTAGACAAGTTTGTTATCCCTCAAGATTCTTCATCTGGCAACCAAGTAAGTTCGTATTTCACCATTACTATTGCAGCATTAAAGCTTTTGAAATAACAGGCAGCTAGAGTTTGGTCAAAGACACATCAATTCATGAAGCAAACATGCTATACTAACATATGGAAGAAATACCAACCACTACCTAATGAGTTTTTTACTGATAAAGGAAATACTAATAAAGTATTGTTGATATGATGAAGAGGTTCTGTAGAGTTATCCTACATGAAGTTTACCATTAGAATAAACTGTTATGTGATAGGTGGACTTTTTATGAAGGACCACTAAAACAAGTGTGCAGCAGTTTAGTTTAGTCGCAATTTAGCTGCTGATTATATATTTGTACATGGCCAATTTACGAGTCATCTTAACTACCTAAAATAATTACAGTATAAATAATCAGGACTGAGAAGCAGCAAAGTTTTCTTAGAACAAATGGTCACAGGAAAATAAGTCAACAGGGTAAAGTGTTTACACCATTTTGAATTTCCCTAACTGTCCACAAGTGCTTCTGTAACTATGGGAAAACAGTTTTAATAGTGAAAGTAGAGTCCTTGGTAAACTGGTGTGATAAACTACATGAAAGAACCTCAGAATGATCCAGCAAAGGTTAAAAACGTGAACTTGTAAGCTCATGGGAAGTCTTGTGCCCTGACATTTTTACATTTATTCACTTTTTTCCTAATTTTTCAGGTATGGCATTCATTTGTGGGATCTAAGAAGTAATGGAAAATGGAAGAAGCAGAGTACTGTGACATACTACAGCAATATTGGATTTGATATAACAGTTTTAATAATAGATATATTTTATCATATTTATATGTTGGTAAGTGGGATATTGTATATTATTTTGAATTTGACAACGTTAGGTTATTCCACCCTACTTGATGGTACGATGTAGTCCCAGTCCTATTCAAAGGAAAATACAAAACACCATGAACTTCACCAAGACTTTAACTATCAATTATTTCTTTGGCTTTACTATGGTATAAAACCTCATCCTAACTTGATGTTTTAATTTTGTTTTGGCAGATATATTCCAATATTTTCCTCAGCATGGCCAGCTTGGTTCTATGCATGCAACTCCATTCCTTGTTTCATGACATTAAGCACAGATTGGCTACACATCGCAAGGTTGTGCGAGTAAGGAAAGCTGTGGAGCTGAGGTAATACTTGCAGAAATATGGTTGAATAAGAGCTTGAAGGCTTTCCATGAATTGTCTGTTGCCAGCAAAGCTAAAACTGGCAAAAATTACTCTTGGGAGAAATATTTTCGCTCGCTTGACGTATTTGATGCTGGAGCTGCACTGTGTTTAAGTAAATCACTATAAAAAGATTTTTTAACCAGCTTTTCCAGAGATAATAATTTTATGCACCATCAGCTACTGAAATGTTGGCCCGATAATTTATCTCCTTTTCATTAATTTTAAGGTTTAAAGATGCAACACCTGAAGAGCTCTCAGAAACTCCAGACAGATGTGCCATTTGTTGGGAAGGAATGGAGACTGCCAAGAAATTAAAGTGCGGTCATCTCTTTCATAGGTATGGGATGAAATGCTGAATGTGGTCCGATGGAGAAAATCACGTTTTGATTCCTGATATTTTGTTTTAGTGAATGTTTATGCTCATGGCTGGTACACGACTCATCTTGTCCTACCTGCCGGCATTCACTGGAAGAAGATATGAAAAGCCCCAGTGAACAAGGAGAGACACTTCCAAGAAGAACGCTGTTGAGGTAAGCGTCTATTATCGATTGAGTATGAACAATAAAACAGTAACAATGGAAGAAAAATTTGGTATACTGTCAGGTTTTCAATTACGGTACAGTAAAATACCAAGAAATTTAATGAAACTTAATTTTTTCATTTTGTAGAAACCATTTCTTCCACTTTGACGGTAAGCTGAAATTTGACTGAAGAACGTATTTTGTTGTTTGTATACCTATGAGACATGATAGTGTCTATTGGGTGAATTTTTTTGCATTAATATCGACGTAGAATAAAAGTAATGTACTAGCGAGGGAAACTAGATGGGTAATCTCTGATGGCATGTTTAGGAAGAAAGGCTAACTTTAAGACCCACGAAGGCTTACTTTAAGACCATTCGATTGGAATCAAACCCAAGACCCAGGGTAACTGCTCCAATCGATAATGTACGAAATTTGTACTTGTCCATAAAGGGTGGCATTAAGGTTTGCTCTCAGACTTCACTTTTCAAGCACATTTCAATTATTCGTTTAGCATTATGACTTAACGTTTTCTTGGAAACTTACGTGCCCACACGTACATCCATAGAACAACCCGATACGCCAATGATTTGCACGGAGTGCTTGAGGAGATTTTCTTCCTAGAATAATATCCCTACGACGAGAAACCTGACCACTTATTCTGCCTTCTGCCCAGGTCGCCAGATTGCAAGCTGGTTTCCCAGTTTTTCCGTGGAAGTTTTACACACTAGAGTTCCTGCCGACCAACCGCAGATGCCAGAAAGCAGAATAGATGCCATGGTAAGTGAAAGATCTAAATACACTACTCTGTGGAAAAAGTGTTAGTTTAACCAGAGCCGAAATGAAATGTTTTGAGTTATAAAAGAGCCCACAAGTTGATGGTAAAAGCCCTTCTACGTTTCAACACTGTCCGCATACAGGAATATATGGTTGGGCTAAGATAAATGTTGTCGTGCAAATGCATCAAACGTAATTTCAGACGTGACCAACCAAAATTTCACCTGTGCTTGGCCCAGCAGGAAAGGTGCTCCCAAATCACGTGCAAGTAGTTTACTCAAGAGTGACAGATCACTTAAGCTTTCTGGCTAATGACTGTGCTAATTAATGACACAAATGGGTCTAAATTTAACATGACAAACTAGTATTTCCTTAGGTGAAGTTTTTCTCACTCAAACCTCGATTCCTCGATGTCCTCTCACAATTATTTCATCACTACCAACGCGTTCGTCTTTCTGAAGTCCAAACTCCAGCGTCTATTTTCGTATACGTTCGCCTTAAATTTTTCTTCGACAGTGACTACAATGATGTGGGTTAATTTGTTCACAGGTGAAGTTCTTGTATTTTTCTTTCTAGGCTCACGAAGTCCAGAATATCTTTCCACACATTCCTATCAATATTATACGTGCTGACCTAACGAGGACTCACTCAGTTGATGTTACAACTGATAATATTTTGGAAGGAACTATCAACGTACCAGGAGTAAGTTGTTCGCTATCAACATATTTTTTGGCAGCGGGTAATATGATTTGAGACGGGGTAAGAACTGACCCTTTCCTAATTCACTCGGACTTCATCATGTAAGTCTGGCTTACGCCAGACAATATTACAGACATAAATAATCAACATTGTGTTCTTAGAAAAATTTCAGTCGTTACACCAATAGCTCAATTGAGTGACCTGCAAACCCGAACGTGCGGGCACAAACCCCGCTCTGGTCAACTAAGTTTTTCGCTCGACCGTTTCTGCACGTGATGTTTATGAAATTTTTAACGTACGTATTCATCCTTCGTGGTTCTAGGCGTGGGAAGACACCTCGACCGGTGAAGTCGAGTCACCGACACCAGTGTTTACACCGATTCAGGCAACGACATCAACAGTGACAGCTACGGAAGCACAACCAAGTGATGACCACCAAAGGGAGGAGAGAGTGGAGACAGTTTCCAATGAAAATATACAAGAGAGGGTGCCAGACGAAAGAACCGAGCCTGCCAGCCCAAGTGGAGCAGCTCACCGAGGGACCTTTGGCACGGAATTTGCTGCCCAAACGAACGAAAGACAAACTTCGTTAAGTCATCGGAAACAACAGATGCTACAGAGCGCCAGAAAGTAAGTGGGAAGATTCCCAACTTTCTACACGAAAAGAGGAAGTCTGAAAATGGTTTGTGCTTTCAACAGCCTTGGTTGTAGGCTCTAGAGCACAAAATATTTGATCACGTTAAGGACAGGTTTGGGCCACGTAATACTGCCATGTAGAATGCAGTTCCACCGATGGTACCGAAAAAGACGGCCGCTCTCCATTTAACCACAATGCTTTGCAAACGTAAATTGGTGTTGATGATAGCTAAGGAATTTGTAACATGTTACTTGTGTACTAGGAAGGATAAGAGCTTTCTTCATACCAAGTTTATTGTTCTTGGAAACTCTGTCTTCCTACGTTCTTTTATTTCATAAAAGGCAAGTTATCCCGCGAAAAAGATTTTGGTTAAATGTACAAGTCGCCATTTTCCCTATGGTACTTTGGACCCCATAAAACGCGGCTTTTCGACAGCCGGTATACCGATAGTATCGGTATACTTTCCCCGGTATAGCAATACCGAATACTTGTACGATAATGCTGTGAACGTGTTCGTATTAGGTAGTGTATTTAGTACATGTTGGCGGAACGGAACGTGTTTGAATCATAATTTCGTGCCACGTAGCATCGCACATCTGAACTCGCTACTACACGGTCACTTTTCTCTTACCCAGTAATAACACGAGCGACTAATGTATTCCTTGTCATTGCTAGGCGATACCTTGAGAAGAAATCGTGAGATGGTTGCAGTTGTCTCGACTGGATTGCTGCGAAAAACCCGAAAAGCCCACCGGAGATAAAACGAACACCAGAGAATAGTCATTTTGGCCGTGCCGAAAAAAGGTCACTGACCAAGACCCAAGACTGAAAGAGAGTGGTATTTTTGTAGTGTGATATTTTTATAAGGAAACTGCTAAATATGTGACCATATCGAGCCGTGTGCACCACATATAGACGGACAAACAACTTTTAAAGCCACAAATATTTGTCCATAAAACATTGTAAGAATTAGTTTGACACTTATCGTGTCTTTCCGTAAACCGTAGTTTACAGGAAAGTTGTTTTTGCTAATCCAGATAGATTCGTGTTTTTATGGTGGGTAGATGATACTGAAGAGCTACAAGTGCTGTGGCGAAATGCTAAATGTTGGCTAGTGATCTTGCTAGTGTAGGTGGTAGATCGTTTCTGGAATGTGCGTAACGTAACGTGCTTGAGAGTCTTTCGATTCAAAAATATTCGCCAGGGACGAATACAAAATTGTGATCATGGATTTTGATTAACCCAGAGTAGGTTCTCGCGAACAAACAAAACAAGAAAATGAAAGCCCATTCACGGTGACAGTGTGCGAAAGAAAAACGCCTGAAAATAACAGTTGGATGGATAGAGTGGCAAGCCAGATTGGAGCATGCTTGACCTCATGAACAGTTAATACGGAAATATTATGGACAAATCCGAGAGCGAAACTGGTTGTGGTACAACTGACATTTGGTATTTGTAGTGTAGCGTTAAATGGCAGATGGAAAAGTGAAATTTTAATGGTCCGAACAATGGAGAAATGGCCCTCCAAAATCAAACCGAAATTTTTCAGGAGCAATTGTCCATTGAAAAGCTTTCGGTTGGGATCGAAGGCCTGGTAGTTAGTTTTTAAAAGTCTTGGTTATCTCGCACCATCATTCAAGTTCTTAATGTTACGTAAACACCTCCCACCTAAAAAATCAGATACACCGTTTTTACGAGGCCCGTTTTGAACAAACCCTAAGTTGGTTGTTACGTCGAGGGCACGTATAGCGCATTGAAGATAGTTTTTAGGAACTGTAATTTATTGGTCATTTTGTCTCAACGCTGCCAGAAAATTCAGCTCTCGTCGAGTAAGGTCCACCGTGCACTTGTAAACGGAATAGACCGATTTAGCCTCGGTATTTGTCGTCTGATTTCTTATTATGTGACGTTACTCTGGAAAATTGATTTTGTGGAAATTAATGATATTCTGAAGCAAATCAAGGCGTTACCAGAGGAGGTAAAAAAAACAAAACATCATGTTGTGTGAAACGGGCATTTTAAATATGAAGCTAAATTGATCAATTCTTTCGTCCTTTTGGAAAGACTGATTTTGTAAGATAGCATTCAGTAGTTGTAGGTAGAAAACCTAAATGGTAAAATATCTCGAATTTCTCTCGTATATTTCTGGGTAGTTGCTGTATAGAGGAAAAAAATATGAAAGAGTTGATTCACTGTCATGTAGAGCACTAGTTGATTGTGAGAGCTTCTGGGTCTGTCTACTGAAAGAATAAAAAATGCACTCTATGATTTGTTTCCAGTAAGCTTTGTTGCTTGTCGGCGTTTCTCAAACTCAACGACCTGAAAGAGGAAAAAAAAAACTGTGTGGGCTATGTAACATTGATAAACCAAACAAACAACCCTGTAAACAATCACCCACGCCCATGACGTACCTAACCAAATACATAATTATTTTTTCCAGATTTTATCGGACGAGATATTCACAAGTCCTGGCCGAAATTAATAAAAAGAAATGAGAATAAAACTTCAATATTAGTAAAGGAAAGTGAGTTTCCTTACATTAGCAACATTGCTGTCGGCCAGTCTTTTCATTTCATTGTTCAGACCTTCCGATGTTCTTAAATCCTAAAACCCAGTGGGGAAAAAAAAAACAACTTGTTTCAACACAAATGCTTCGTAACTTGATACTTGGCTAGTGAACTGCGTTCTTGAAACCAAATAACTTTCATACCTTCAGGAAACTCTTGCATAGATAATACAATCTTTCGCAGCAAGTTTCGTAATAGTCTGCGGTAGGATCGATGCCATATTTCGTGAGAGATCTTTTAACAACGCGAGCCAGACGCTTCAAAACGAATACAAGTGAGTGAAGTTTGTCGAATAGAAACTTGTAAAACGTGAAGAGAATGAGTTTCAGCTTTGCATGGTCGCGTCTGGAGTCTACACTTTCTCAGAAAAAAAAGATAACCGGAGTGTTCAGTAGGAAAGAGTGTATTGTGATTGAAGAATTTAAAAACGGTTTTTATAAAAGGAGATACTTCACAACTGGAAGTCAAAACGTTTGACGTCCTGCACCTCTTCAGGCACTGAATTCGTGGTTTTGCTTATTTGCATTTGCTGAATAATCCTTTCCTTCAAAATACCGCCATGTTTTTATTTGAACAAATTTAGAGCAGCCATGTAAAACTGAAAAGTGCCTATGGGCCACAATGTCAATACATATTGTCATAGGGGCCGCATCATTTTGATTCAGTGACATTATGTATTACCGGGTCATATTACAGACGGAAGATCAATGAAATTTTAATTGTCGAGGGCCGCATGCGGCCCGCGGACCACATGCTTGACACGACTGATCTAGAGCATATCTTTTACCTCTTAAAAACGTACACATGCGCAGTTAGTTATCCCACCTGAATGGAATAAGTGAAGTGAATTCAATTTTACGTGATGATATATAGCGAAAGTAATGCCCGTCTTAGGACGTGGCGTGTAAAGTAAGGGTAGCTGGGTAGACAATAGCTGGCTAAAAAACTGGAAAAAAGAAAGCTCACTCGAAGAAGGTGCCCAGAGGCAAAAAAATAGTTTGTTGTGTTTGCAACAAAGGAAAAACGTCGAGTTAACCGAGTCAAAGAAATTACGCCATGAATGGAAACAAAATAAGTCTGTAAAACCTATGAAAAACATTGTGAATCCACAGAATGGAATGTTGATGTAGGAAGAAAAAACCGAAGCAACGATAAATGAATACGACTGACGCTGTGTCAAAGCTGGTGGAATCGACACGGCTATTTTTCTTCAGGTAGGTAGACTAAATTCCAAAGATTGGTATATTGATGACATGGAATATAGTGGATTTTCCTTAATGTAAGGAATACAGTTGCGCCCTAGATGTTTAAATAAACAGCTGAAAACAATGTGGTTAGAAGAGACAATAGCCAAGTAAAAATTCCGATTTAAGCTGTGGTTTATACTATCCTTCAGGATACTTACTCTTTTATGCCTATCCGATCGCTTTTCCTTTACGTTAGAATTAGAGCCTAGAAAATATGAAAATATGGGTAAAAACCCAAGTTGGAAACTGTCGGATCATAATGATATTTTCATGTTTTTAAACGTTTGGTTGAAATGATTTAAAACTTAGTGCAGATTTACCATAAAGTTAAACCAGTCGTAAATCGAGTCCATCTTGGAAAAGATTACGGTATTACGTAATAGCTGATGCACTGTTAATGGTAATTTTAGAGTTTGCAATCTGGGTTACAGACTACTGACTACCACTACCGACCACTTGTTGTGGGTAGAATACCCATAAAATCGACCCTGCATACATTGAGCACTAGTTGTACAGGTCAAACTTCACATTCGAGCAAGCCATTTGCATACCTGATGGAACGATGGTTTCACTTCCATCGAATGACCTCCGCTTTTCCTTTCGTAATTTGACTTTTTTGGCATCTGCAGTTTTGTGCTTTTTAGTTCGTTTACTTGAGTCTTCGTTCGCCTTTGCACTCGATGCTTTCGAGGTATGAGCGCTCGATTCTTTTAAAGCAGATCTGTTGTAACAAGTAAACAAACTCTTGAACTGGCGTCTCTAAGTTACACTTTAATTGATGGGCACTACAATCGAAATATTGCAGTTTGTAACACAAGACAAAAAGACATACGAGTTCTCACTTAGCTTTATTTTCTTTAATGCCAGCAGGTTCCACTTGCTTGCCATATGAAGCTTGAATGTTTGTCTCAGAAGCTCCATCTGTTTTGTTCTGGTTGGAGGATTCTTGTACAGACTTCCGTTTCATGCCTTCTAACTTCGCCTTTGCCAATGTCTTTGGGGTGTTGCAGATGGACAAAGTTTCGTACTTGACGTGTCTTGGAAGAAGTTTAGGTGAAAAACTATGCATGCATGGGGTGTTACTGCTGTCCGTACAGTAGCTAAAGTTGAAAAGAGAAATAGTCACAATAAATGTGCATTGCAGGACCAAACAATCAGCGACAGAACGACGACAACAACATCAATACCAACAGCAAGGGCAACTATATAAAAACATCACAACATAAACGGTAGCAGCTGGAGTACAACTAAATTATAAACCATAATACAAAAAAAAGGTACGAAAAGAGATAGTCACTGTAACGAATATTACAGCAATAAAATTATACGAATTTTAACATTCACAATTACTTTCACAAATGAACTTTTCCACTCACTCAATTCCAATTGCCGTTTCACGACTCTTTGCAACGTCTAGAGAAATTATAGAAAGAGAAAACAACGAATAACGAGGTAAAAAAAGATCAATACTAAGCTTAATCTAATCTTAAGCTAATCTTACAATCGTATTGGTGTGTAAACGCACTGAAATCAATATACGCTTGTAGATTTAAACGCAGTCATGTAAATGCAATCTTAGTTTGGTGGATTTAATCAGTTACCAAGGGGAATTAGAAGTTCCTTTCTTTGGTTACCTTCTTGCTTTGTAGGCCAATTCTTTCTTTTTTCTTCAATCTTAAAGAAAATTGCATAGAATTGACATGGAATACGTGTTCAACTGTGCTGATATTGATTTTAGAGCACGCGGTGTAGGTTTCAGGAATTGTAAACTGTTACCTGTTTTCTTAGAGCCTCCAGTTCTTTCTTCCTGGGTTTTCCATCTTTAGTGAAATGCTTTAGCATTTCTGTTGGGTCTAAATAGACTATGGAATACGTAACAGCAGGTCTCAAGATAAGTACGGCTACTTGACAGAGGGGGAAAAGATGTAACTTCTGCATTCAACAATCATATTTAGCGCGAAGTAAAAATCGAATCATGCCGAAATAAAGGAAGATGGGGTTTCAAAAAAAAATATTAGAAATAATAATGTTCATACTATCTAAAACTACGGTAACATGTTAAACATTCTTCGCGGCTGTTATTAAAATTCTCGTTAATAATTAATGACGAAAACACAAAAAAATTGGTCCTCGTTAATATACCGCAAATCAGATATTAAAATCATTCTAATTTACATAGCTTTCCCTTTCATTTTCTCGGTAAAAATTTCCTGAAACTTAATAAAAGCCGGTCAACATGGTCATTTCAATGCAATCCCATACAGTTCGACCGCTGATAGTGTATGTAGGTAACGCTAATTTTTGTCTGTAATGAATTGTGGTTAATTGTTCGGTCATCATCTTTTTAAGTACCGTCAATTATAGCTACCATAAAGATATGCCGTAATTCCGACAGAAACACCAAAATTATGCACTGATCATTGCCACGGATATTTCATCTTACAGAACTAACAGTTAAACTGTATTACCTGCTAAAGACCATTGGCTTTTCAAAGGACTTGCAGCTGTGCTATAATCAAATAAGCTCCATTAGTACCAGACCGGTAAAATAGGCTGGCAAAAAGAGAATTAGACGATCAAATACAGAGTAAAACCAACTGGCATGTCGAATGAAAGCCATGTTGAGGAAGTCCTTTATCATGGCAAATCACTCTGAAGCAAAACATCGTGCGCTTTCAGGAAACGGCCATCCCGTAATTCTTAGAATGGAACAAGCCACTTTGGGGAATTGGAACCGTTTAGGCCGGAGAAATTGGGCCTAATGTACAAGAAAGTCCATTCTGGTCGAATATTCCCACTTGTTAAAAAACAAAATTGTCGCGCAAACCCGCAGTACATGGTACGTCGTATGATGGGACAAAGAAGGTCAACAGGATGTAGCTTTTTTATCACTGCTTTTTTCCTTCAAAAGAATGTTTGTGAAGGCCAAATAGAAAATATGTCAGATGAATCTCAAGTTTAAAATGACCGACTAAACTATCATGTTGAAAATTCCAAACAGCCGGACCCTCAAGAAACGTCCTGATAACGCAGTCTCCGGGCATGCGCAGACAAAATTTCGTCTTGTTTCAAGCCTCGGTCAATTCTGTTAGCAACACGTCCAACTGGACTGACCAATTCTAACCGTGTAAACGGAAAGTGTCCATTTTTATTACCCATTAATAGTGTCAAGCCATTTAAGCCATCGTCTCTCAGGCCAGGGTTTCTGATCAAATGGAGGTACGTGCTCTGTAAAGAGAGAAAAAAAAACAATAATAAGATCGTGAAATGATTAAGCAGTTACGGTAAAGTTTCGATACCATCTGGCTAAAGTCAACACTTAGGAATACCTGAAATACAAGGTGATAAGCAATCACTCTCTGGAATTTGTTCCTCGCTAGCAAAAACGTTGTTTGATAAACTAGAACGGGAAAACAATTTTGTATCCGTGCAATATCCATGGTAAAAGTAGTTACATCTCATTCAAGTCAAGTTATTAATCTGTAAAATACGGTATCTGTTATTGCTTTTTACACTATTATTTAAAGTTTTCTACGGTTGCAACTCACCTGCATTCCTTCGCTGTTTCAGAATAAATGGTTAAAAGAATTTCCCACAGTTCTGACGTGGACAAACATGGTTTCTCCTCGTTTTTAACTTTGACGTCGACATTCGCTGAAAACAACAGAAAGCCTATTTTCACGGCTAAAACTGGTATAGTAGATCTATGAACACTACATCGTGCAATGGAGAATTGTCATTACACTTCTCAGCTTTACTCGTTATTGGTTTTTTCTATAGTTTTGTTGGTAACTTGCCTTTCTCATTTATTATCTTTTTTGAGATATTTGGGTTCCGTTAGAAAAATGAATGTCCATCCACTTCCAATGTAATGTCTTTTTTTCTGTTAAATTTCCCGCTAAACGTACCGAGAAACTAAACAGCCAATCAGCAAGCAGCAAACATACTGAGCTGCGTCACAGCTGCTCACCGGCGCAGAAAATTCAGTGTTTTGTTGTTTTAGATTATGATGCAGTAGTTTTGAAGCCTATTGACCTGTCAAATGTCTGAATGTGTAAGATGAACAAAAGAAACTGTGAATGATACGTACATAACCTTTTTCTGAGGGAGCGAAAACACACTTCATGAAATTCCTTCATCCACTTCGCAAATGACTCGACAGAAACCTGAGGTAGACGGACGACAGCTTTTCTCAGTTCATCAATGGCTCTCTCAGCTTAAAAAGAGATATTCCAGTACAGAATAAGTTCACAAGAAGCGCCAATTCGGCTCGGTTTTCGAAGATCTTGAAGTTCGTCAAGCACATTCTCATAGACTAAGTAATTAAGTTTTCAGATAAACTCCATGCACCATTAATACAAATCTGAGGCTTGACCAGGTATGTCGCGAAAAACTGGGCGTGAACTGTTTTTCGAATGCATTTTCAGTTTTACTCGTGAACCAAGCTGAAAATACAATTTGCATGTTGGTA
The DNA here is from genome assembly GCA_030142905.1 of Heliopora coerulea. NCBI lineage: Eukaryota > Metazoa > Cnidaria > Anthozoa > Scleralcyonacea > Helioporidae > Heliopora > Heliopora coerulea. The sequence goes on from JASJOG010000501.1 coordinate 18,768, forward strand.
TCATGCGACTGAGACGACCAGCAAAAACAATTTTTTTTGCCAATGTATTCTCTTTTTACAGATTCAAATTCTCATTCTTTTCTGGGGAAAGGAAAGATGATTTGAAGGGCGCACGATCCCACACGACATGATCGTTGGATACGATTCTTCACCCTGGTGTATGCGATCAAACCTTAACAGCACAATTCTTGCTTACGATTCGTAGATGAATTTTGCAGTTCCTCCTTCCAAAGACTCTTGTGAGTGGATCGCATTCACCAGGATGAACATTTTTGTGCGCCTAATGTATCGAGTGGATCACCGTGGATCTTTACAGAGAACACAATTCCCTCACCCACATCTCCAAAGTCAGTGGGCAGCCTTCAGAACTTTTTCAGCAGTTTTGACTTATAAACGAACTGTAGACATAAACTAGGAAAGACGGTGCAGTTCATATTTTGAATAAATCAGATAACGTAACGTTGGAGAAACGTTGATCACGCTAGCTCTATTTCAAATACTCTTACCGTACCTGGTTTTTCAACAGGAAAACTTGCTCCATATACAGAAAGTCTCGAATGAAGGTCACATATAGACTTTTCAGGCCTCAAGAAATAGACGACAAATATTCCAGGCTCAAGTGGGTATAGCAAAAGATAGAACGTTTCAATTGGTTTCGTACTCTCTCTCGCTTCATCTAAACAAAAGGAAAGACAAACTGTAAATGCCAAAAGGAAAATGGCGCAATGCTTTGCACAGGCAACTCGACTGTTTAAAAAATTGTGACAATGTTGCAAGAAATCCAAAGAAATCGCATATTTGGCGGAAATAAAAAGGCCCTAATCACCAGCGTAGCAACTAACTTCTTTTACATTTCTGACCACTAAGGACTACATGCCCCGTGCAGTGAGGAATTTTCGTACCCAGAGCCTCGCGCAGTAGACGAAATGACAGACAAACTTACCACTCTACCCCTACTGCGCACGCGCCCACGTGGTAATGACTTGGCTCATAACTATTTAGCAGCCACCTCAACTCGTTAATTGTGAACACTGTCAGGTGCTTGCGGCTGAACGGTATCACGATAAGCGTGAGCATTACATAATATTTCGACTTTATTTCAAAGTCTTCCTCAGACCAAATGATATTACAATAACATGCCAGAGTCTATATACAGGAGGTGTGATGACATCATCGAGACGGAATTAGGAAACACTACCGGTAATGCCTATTTACATGCTGAGATGTTGAGACGCTATGATGCTAATTAGAAAATTCTCACCACCACGAATAAAGCGGTCTGAGGATGACTTTGAAATAAAGTCGAAGTATCACAGTTTCAACAATAGTTTTATCTTGTATTGACAAATCTTGAGTTTTCAAGATGAGATTATTCTTCGGAATATGTTTTATTTTATTACAAAATATTCCGCACAATATTGGAAATGCTTTACCAAGTACTGAGTTATGCTCTCCGGTCTTGACAAACTCAATCCAATCCTCCGTACAGTGTTTTCTCATTTCATTAATAACATGACAAGACTCCAAGGACGCCAGCAACACAGTTTCCTTCATCTACGCAATCAACATGAAATGACTTATCAGTTAGTAACTGTACATATAAAAAAGGCTGATGAAAGGTATTTTTGTTTATACTGTATTATTACAAAGTATTTATATATATATATATATATACACTAGTACGAGCAGTGCCGTACCCAGGGGACCCAGGTAGTCAATTGGGGCACTTGCCCAGGGCGCAAAATTTTATGGGGCGACATTTTCAGGAATAAAAATTCAACTTTTTTGGTCGTTTTTCTAGACTCAAATATATTTTGCAAAGCTCAAAAAAAAAAAAACAACGGTTAAATCAAATGAATGTCGAATTTACCCTGGGCAAATGACCACCTAGGTACGGTCTCTGAGTACGGGTAACTGTTTAGTATTTATCGAAAAGTTCCTGTCGAACGCAAGCATTCTAAATATTATGCCAACATCTGACCAATGATAAAACAACCTCTCTACCTTGTCATTAAGTTCAAATCCAGAATTCATATTTGATAACTTTTCTATTTCAAAGACTCGCTTTAGCAACGTCTTATGATATCTGAAGGGTACGGTTCAGGAACTGTAGAATGGAAAACCGCACGTCCGAATAATATTGTAATATGGCTCGTAACCTTAGGGGTTCGAACGAACCCCCGTTGGAGGCCACTGATAGCGACCAGGAACAATTTGACCAGAAGTTTATTTTACAAACAGGTAGCTGGTCAGTGCATGAACACGTCCTCTGCATATGTTTGTATATTTGGTTAAAAGAAACACTTGGTTTAATACATTCCCTTAACAAGAGTTCAATTTTTCTTAAATAGAGTTTGTCAATACGAACGCCCCTTTTAAAACCTCAGCTACGCGCCTGGTGCAGGGGCCAGGGGTAGAACGGTTAACGAAGGTGCTACAACTATTGGGTTGTGCCCAGTCTCCCGGGACAGGTCTTTAAAACACAGACCGAAAATTGTCATCTTGTGACTTGATGTTCAAGTTGGAACAAGAAACAGACAAGTTGAAAACGGTAATATTTCAGCTCTATTTCAGACTCATCATCAGACCAAGATGTTTACAAAGCTCACTACGTTATATATATATATATATATATATGTAATTACAAATATATATAACGTAGTGAGCTTTGTAAACATCCCCTACAGTTTCACAGTCTGCAGTATGGCTATATAATAGGTTATAGCAAAGGATACAGGATAAATCTGTATGGAAAGGTCTTCCACAGTGGAATACAACATCTACTCAACTCACAGATGACTTTGATACTGTTTGCTAACATCTCTTTCTCACCTTTGGAAATGTCAATTTTGCTTTCACAATCTGCATTCCTGACAACATGAAAGAACCTTCATCACTCTCGACCCCCACCTACCACCTTGCAAAGAATTCATGGGGATCGATACTTAGTAACAATACTTACCCATTTATTTTTATCTGGAACTTGATTCTGTTCACTTTGTTCAAAAGAACTTTTCTTGGGCTTATTTTTGGAGATATAGCTTTTGTTTTTGGAAAATTATGGCCAATTACCAACATGGGAAACTTATTCTCAGAAACTCTAATTTAGGTAACTTCATGCATGGCGAAATTCAGCACATGGTAACAGAAACAAGATAACATAGCCATTGGTCTCATGGAAGCTGTATGCCTATTATCATATAAAACATCTTTATACCTATTGAAGTCAGTCATGGTAATCTTCCATGAAGCCAAATTACACGCTTTTGACAGCTGCCAATCATCGTTGTGGTTTACCTGCTAGACACATGAAAAGTGGAGATCAACATATCATGCCAAACATTTCTTTCACTTGTTCTTAATAAAATTGCCCATAAGCATTAACAGCCAGTAGTAACTATAATACCAGGTGAACATTTCACTATACACAGTGAACACATACCTGGGTAGTTTGTTGGTCCTCAGGTGATACTAGTGACCCATGCCATACAATGTTGGTATTTGCTAAAGGTTCCACTGTATCTTGTACACTTGTCAGAGTAATATCAAGCTCTTTGTTCCAGGATTCATGGAGGTAGTAGTTACTAAATGAAAGAAGTCAAAGAGGGATAATATGCTGTCATAATAATAGTGATAATGAGGACAACAACAGTTAAAATAAGAATTGTAAAGTCATTCATCAAGTTTATTTCCTAAAACTCTTCAAGAATTCATGAGGAAAACACAAAGTGAAAATCACAATCCTGTCATCTTCATATATCTGATACAGAATCCCTCCATCTTCTCATCAAATATTTGACATTCAAAAAACATAACTGTCAAACTTTCTTCATCAATTAACATACAACAGGTTTCATTTAATAAGTTATTTAACTCGTTAAGGGGCAGGGCTTATCCCCTTGGCAAGTAAAATCGTCTGGCATTAGCCAGAGTAAAGTACTTAAGTGCACTCTTAATCTTTAATGTATTAAAAAACACATCATACTAACTAGCTTCACTGAATCTAAAACATTTGGCCATCACCTTATGCTTTATGTCTGGTAAAGTACTTTTACTTGGTTTTTATACTTTGAATGATATTGGTCATAACATGAATAAGGTGTGATGTCCAATAAAAACAACTCTCCTCCAAAACAAAATATTATTTAAAATGTTTGTGGCAGGATCGAGTAATTAAAGTAATTATTAAAATCAAAACTTTGATAAGTTAATTAGTTATTCCTCATTGGATTACAATATTCAATTACCACTGTTCATCCACTGAGTCAAAAACCCATGTTATACAAGCACTGTTCCATGTATGAAGTCTTTTCAAAGCTCCATATAAGGGTATATTTTTGCTGGAAAGACAATTGTAAGAATTAAATGTGAATACAGACTGAGAGACACATTTCTTACCAAACACAGTGCAAATCACAATTTAAAAAAATAATAAAGATCATACTTGAAAAATAGAAAAAGGTGGTGAAAGAACAACTAGTTAGAGTACACATGTCAGCTAAATGATCAGCACAAAGCAAACAATCCTCTTTTACACTACCTGATATCCACACATTCACTGTGCCCACAAATTAGCCAGTAAATTTTCAATATATAACCTTAGAAAAGTTAGATAAATTAAATTAATGATAACTACCATGGAATAAATAAAGAATTACTACTAAATAGGGAGAAGGGAATTATTGTGAGCAATTTTTAATCAGTTTTGATCAAATTAATTAATGATTATTTAAGTATTTCACTTCACTTTAATCACAGGACTAATCCAATTGATTTTTCAGTCATTTAAAGATCACTGTGTCATGCCAAATTATAAATGCTCACAGGTAATTAAAAGTCTTTTGAAGGTGTGAATATAATTAATACAAATATTATGTTAACCCACCAGAACATGGCAGCTGATCAGCAATCTCGTGCAGCTGTTCTGCAACATTATCTGACCAATAGCCTTCAATTGATCTTGGGAAACAAACAAATACCTTCTAAATATCTGATGATTAATGACTGACAGTTATTTTAAGCCTTGAAAAGACAAATACAGATCTTGCAAAACTAAAAGTACAATTGAGCATATTTTTGGAAGTGAGTGGTTTGAATCTAGGAGTATTATGACTAGTTGGTTGAGGTTGAAAAGTCAGTCAATACCATTACTAAGCTAAACTGGATGATTAAATTTAACTCCAATAACTATCTACTGTATCAGCAACATATAGTATTTTATGTGCTGGAAAAGTCCCAGCATAATTTCCTTTAACAGAAAGAGGTGTCTAGGGGTTAATGTAGAAAGACTACCTTAATTGGTCCTTACCCCAAAGCAGGCCACTAAAATAGTTACAGATACAATTTATAAACTAAGTTTACTTTTCTTGATCTGCAACAGTGAAGTTATTTGAGAACTCTTCTATTCTGGCCAACAATGTTTTCAAGCTAAGGTCCTGATTGTAGTCCTCTGACCAATTAATCCAGTTTTCTTTGGCACAATTCTGATTTTGGTTTTCTTCATTCTCTTTTTCAATGCTACCTTCGTTTTTCTACAAATATTTGAAAATCCAGTCGCTGAAGCATAAGTAAACCAAATAAAACCAAAACCTTCAATTCTCAAAGGACAAATGACTGCTCATACTGTGTGTAAGTATTTAGTTAATTTATTGTACCAACAATACAAGATTAGAATAACAGACCATGCAAGAGATTCTTACCTTTAGTTTATCAGGAAAAACCAATCGGAACAAAAGCTTGCAACTATTGAACAATTCTTGAGGTAGTCCTGAAAGATATAAAATTTCATATCAAGTTAAATACTGGTGAAAGTCTGTTCTTTAAAACATTAATGAACTACATAGTTGACAAGTTTAAAAACTGACCCCAGAAGGTTAAAATGAAGTAACTTAACTTGTGTATAGATATACTAAAAGAATTCATGGTACTTAAACACCATAGTTTAAGGTAGTCAAGGGACTTCTACCAGTAGCATGGTCAAGGGGGGGGGGGGGACTTGGATGGCTTACACTGCTGACAAATTCTATATCAAAGCCAGGTTATGAGCAGGAATGAGCAGGCATTTGGCCCTCCTCAGAAATACTGAGGAGGGCTACCCTCTGATGTCCCTCTGCTAAAATATATTTAAAGTCAAGTGATTATGGTTATTACCATTATGTGGAAAATCAGAGTTTGGCTCTTCTTCATGGTAAATACACGAACTTAGTTCCTCCCACAACTTTGTAAGCACATTTCTATAATAGGCCTTGTTCTCTAAAGATTAAAAAAAGAAAAAAAAAACAAAACAAAGGATGATTAGAGATAAAATAACAACACGTTAAACTGTTTGAATGCACCTATAGCACTGCAACTTCCATAGAATTAATTCCAGTAGCTGAAAGAATTAACTAGACACCGACACCATCATTATTATATTTCCCGTATTTAATACCTTCGGATTGTTTGCAAGCAGTCAGTAAAACAATTTGGTATTGGTTCATGTTTTAGAAAAATAGATACGCTAAAGTTTTAGTACAAATTAATTTAAATAACATGCGTAGGTAAACGCGGACGCAAAATATACGACAAAAATCGATGGCAAGTCAACGAAATGTAATCCGACATCTTGGTATTTTTCAGTCTATATTTTCGCGCGCTTTTATCATCACTTCTCAGTTCCAGTCTCGTACGCGCACTTCGGGGGGGTGCAGTAGAAATATCTTGACACAATGCATATTAAGCACTTCCTTTGGAAAGTTTGTTTCACTTTCTCTTTTTCCTAGGAAAAAATTATTAGTCTCGATTATGGGTTACAAGGTGAACATAAAGTTCTCGCGAGAGTGTTCGTCGTTGGACCCAAAGGAGAAGCAACTAGTCATAGCTGGACAGCCAGTATATTTGACTGCACTAACATTTGACGATGTGTCTAGAAAGTTTGGGGGAAGGATCAGTAAAGAGGTGGTACAATATTTAAATTCAACAACTTTTCATAGTATTTTTTATTATGTTTGTAGTTATTATTTAAATATATGTTATTAAACACATGTAACCAGTCGACAGCCCATTGCTCGTCTGATCGTCTCTACACTGTAAAGGAATGACGTCATTTTACCATAATAATTTCAAGTTAGCGCAAGACTTTGCGCTCTCTTCAAACACAAACTTCGTTTCACTGATACAAGTTAGGGCCTACCTACACGATATGATTGTAGTATATGATTTATCACCGTGGCGTATGTAATTATTTGTAAAAAGCGCACACTTCCTGCTTGCTATTCGCTATTGAATGTTGCAAGTCGTCCTGAAGACTCACGTGACTAAATCGTATCCATCAGGGGCCGGTGGTTCAAAGCACGATTAGCGCTAATCAAAGATTACCAATTAATCTGTTCTTTTGGTTTCATTTATTTTGACTGAAAAATCGAGCTCTGTTTTCATAGCTTAAAACCTTTTTGTATACACCTGAAATCTGTGAAAGAAAATTCGAACTTTTCTTAGCAGTATGATCAGAATATTGTCCACAAAATTTTCGCTTCTCCTGGATTAAGCTGACTGCCTTTTGAACAACTGGGCCCAGGATGGTTTAAAAAAAGAGGATCAAAGTCATTTGCATGTACCATCAATTATTTACTTACTTGTTATAAGAAATCCGTACTGTACCTTTGATAGACTAAATGACATACTTCAACCCACTGAGGAGCAAAGACACAGTTTAACATTTTACTTTGGCTAATGCCAGATGACTTTATTCATTAAGGAGATGAGCTCTGCTCCTTAATGAGTTAATAATATACTTAATTTTATTAATTTTTATTATTAATATAACATTAATTTATCAAGTATATTAATATACTTTAACTCATTAAGGGGTGGGGCTCATCCCCTGGACAAGTGAAACCAGCTGGCATTAGCCAGAGTAAAATTATAGAGTGTGTCCTTGTTCTTAATGGGTTAAGGAGATGGCTGTTAATACACTACATGAAGTATATCTTTTTGTAATCTGGGGGGACCTGGGAGTCACAGACATTTTCATCCAAAATGAATAACAATTTCTTGTCCCTAGAGTAATCTCAATGCCATACTCAATCTTTTTTAAGACCTCAGAGTACTTTGAATTTACAGATTTGGGATGATATCAACTCATCCACAACAAAGTTGTGACTTCAATGAGCAGTGGCAGAAATTGTGGTGGGGCAGTTCCCCCCCCCCCTTCCTTCAAATTGCCAATTTGTCAGAAATTTTCACTTTTTGTTGGAATTTCAGAAATACTGAAGGAATGCATTGAAAATAGAAAAAAGTTACCACAGCAACTTGTGTATATCTCAAGTTATTTTGTTTGTAGAAGAACGGCTTTTTTTGTCTGATATATTGGTCAGTCTGTGAAATAATTAAAACATTTTTAGCTTCTTCTAATTGTCTACTTTTGTTGGTAAAAAATTGGTTACTTGGGGAATAAACTTATCAGAAATTTACGAGGCTTTGCCCCACCACCTAAAAGATTGAATTTCTGCCACTGTCATTGAGTTTGACATTAACTGTTTGAGAAGAATCTTTTTAGAAGCTTTGAAGCTTTTTGGAGGTCAAAGAACGTGGAAAGTATCCAATGCAATGTCAATGATCTTTGGCTTCTTGTTATTGCTGAAATTTAGATAGCTTGTTTGTCACTGTCAACATCATAGTTTGAAGAAGGTGCCTAATTACTTGTGGTTGACCTGTTAGGTTTTTCAAGAAAGTGTTAGGTCATTGTCCCCATCAATGGGAAAGGCTGATTGTTGCAGTTTGTGGTTGAATCAAGCTTACATTGGGGCTTTACCAGGGTATGCAAGTAGACATGACTCCCCATGCAGGCCTCATACACTGACATCACTGTTGAATACTACAATGGGTGGACAAGAAGGTTGCTTGGTGGTAAGTTGATAGTATTGAACAGATTTTAGCAAAAAATTGTTGAGCATATTATCTACAGTCAAACCTGAATTAAACAGTTCTTTATAAAGCAAGCACCTGGATTATGCAAAAAGTTCCTGAAGTCCCAGTTTGAATATCAAATATATTTATGTTATAAATAAAACCTATGATTAGAAAACACCTCTACAGACATCATTGAACACCTAATTTTTTGAAAGAGCAACACCTCCCTGTATTAAGATGATATTTCTGGACCACTGTCAGAATTAAGAGGTTTTTCTTGGCTAAGTCATACTATCATTAGCCAGATTATCATGATAACAGCAGACAAGTTGTTGACATTTTTCTTATCTGTCAATGTCTTCCCATGTTGCTAGTACTGTATGTAGGTCTTCTATAACTTAGTAGTAGTTAATGCAATAGAATTAGTGGAAATTTTGTTTCAGACCACGTTTAATGTCCAAGAAGTCTGGGAATGAGAGGGCCACAGTAGAGTTCACACAAATAACTTCAGTAGAGTTTATTCATCAATAAATAAATAAACAAACAAACAAATTAATTAATAAATGAATAAATAAACAAATATATGATAAATGAAAATTAAACAAAGAATAAATATCAAGAATATTCCATTTTGTTATAGATTGTTTGTGACAGAAGCCACATGTTTGCTTTGGGCTGTGCTGTTGCTCGATCTTTTCCACTTTACTCTCGCAAAAGTGCTTTTAATTCTTGGCGGCCAATTACAATCACGGTGGAATTCTGTTTTAAAGGTGAAGATACCACCCCTCCCACTGAGAAAGAAATTGCTTGTCTTGATGCTGCAGCAGATGGGATACGCCTTACAGCTCAGATTGTAGACACACCTTGCAATGAAATGCACACTGACGCATTTCTGGAGGTAAGAGACTTTAAGCAAACACTTTACTTGACGTAAGGTTTTTGGTGAAGCTGTGTGGTTCGAAATTAATGGTTGTCTATTTCTCAGGGATAACAAAAACCATGTTTAAGAACTAAGTCATTTGCACTGCGTCCTTTGGAGTCGGGGAGTGCGTCAGTGAGACGGTTCATGATTTGGTGTCTCATACGTTTTTGGCGTAGAGTCGACGTTAAGGCGTTTTTGGAATTGGAGTTATCCCCGGCGAACTCAAAAAAATATCGAAATAAGGACGACGCACAAATAGTCATTGTTTTCTTTTTAACAAGCTGCTAGATAGTAAAATGAGTGTTTTTTAGGAAATTGCCAAAGTTGGAAGTGAGCTTGGTATAGTTCCAGTTGTAATTCAAGGAGAACAACTCAAGCAAAGAGGATTCGGAGGTAATTGGCGCTTTTTGGTAGTTGGTAGAGACTCTACGTACTTGAAGACCTACAGTTTTGTCAACACATACTCCGATTATACTCACATATACGCACCTGTATACGCATACAAACATATGCAAATTCATTACATCTTGTATATACATACATAATATGAACATACATGAGTGACATATAGGAGGACCTTAGCTTTGTTGGTTTTGCAATCTCTAGGTATCTACGGCGTTGGTAAAGCAGCTGTTCACCCCCCAGCGTTAGCCGTCTTAAGTCATATGCCCCAGGGGTCAGATGGAGTGAATATTGCTTGGGTTGGAAAAGGAATTGTTTATGATACTGGTGGCTTGTCAATCAAGGGAAAGGTAAACTTTGGTATTAACTATGTGGAAATTTTGGTAGTGAAGCTTTCTAGGGCTAAGGAATGTAATGAAAAATTTGCGAAAAAGATCAGCAGCGGGATATATTGCTGTTAGATCTAACGCTTCTATATATTATCATACATTTGAAATATATTTAAATTAAAGAATATTAAATTGGAAGCCATTTGGGCATAGGGTCTTTTGCGGAATTTTCGGAACAAAAAAGTTTTTGAGGTAACACGCACCCAATAAACCGTACAAAAGTCCCCTCCGTAGTGATGTTATTAGGTGCATATGTTGTCTGTTAAATTTGGCAGAAGAACGAGGCGTGTTTTATAACTTTTATAATGATATACATGAAACAATTTCTCAATTGTAGCTGAGAGCAGTGGAATTTCAAGGTAAAAAAAAAAAAACAAAATAGAAAAATGTATGATTAATTTGAGCTGAATTACTATTTTTTGGCACTGTCACTATTACTTTTTTTCATGTATATTGTTAATTGGTAATAGCACGGTTTCTCCAGCAATTTCGAAAATACGCACTCGTGAGTTTGTTGAAGACTTCAAGCAGCACTTGTGCTTCGAGCTCGTGCTATTTACTTGTGCTCGAGTTTTTCAAATTGCTCTCGAAACTATGCTGTTACCTATACAATCTTTCCTTTCATGTGTTCGCTTTCACGTGGCGCTGAAGGATTTGAGTAAGCTGGTGTGAGACTTTCCTCCTTTCATATCGGTTCGATCCAGCGCTTTTGTACAAACAAGGCTGTCATTTCGATGCTTATTTCGTCTTAATTAGACTGCAATGCCTGGAATGAAGAGGGATTGTGGTGGAGCAGCAGCCATATTGGGAGCATTTAAAGCAACCGTAAACCAGGTGGGTATTACCCATTGGAAATAATGGAAATTACTAATGATGAAACTGAAAGAATATATAAATCGATGGAAAGTGCCGAAGAAATAAAGTAAGTTTAATATAAGATAAGAGATCGAAATTTAATACTTATGAGTGTCGCAGCCAAACTTTCGTCTATTATTGTATGTCTTTTAGGGTTTTGAAAAAAATCTACATGCTGTGTTTTGCTTAGCTGAAAATGCGGTGGGTCCATTATCGACAAGGCCTGATGATATCCACACGTTCTATTCCGGGAAGTAAGTACCGTTCGGATAAGATCTTTCAATTATTTTTAAAAATATTACATTTAGGTGCAGCAGTGATCTCGTCCATGAATACTCTGTGAATTTCAATTTCTTATTTACTTACCTGTTCACTTGTACACATTATTTGCTTGCTTGGTGTTACATTCTAAAACAAATTGAAGATTTTAAACGGTGGCTGCGTGGTTTTATTTGTGCGCTGCATGTGCGTTTGTGATTGCTTTGACGTGCGTTTACTTGCATTTATGCGTGCTTGTTGCTTTCACGCGTGCTTGTTTCCCTGATTGCTTAACAACTTTACATTAAAGAAGGATTTTGATTGCTGTTTCCCGCCTTTGATCGAGACACGCGAGGCTTTATCGTTGATTTGAAAAATTTGACTATAACCATCGCTTCGCTTTGACTGCTTCTTCACCCATTTATTTTTTTAATGCCAGGACAGTTGAAATAAACAACACCGATGCCGAAGGAAGACTGGTCCTTGGTGACGGGGTAATGAGTTTTTAAATTCTTTGTTGACAGTTTACTTAGCATAAGCTTAAAGTTTTCGATAATCTGTGGCATGCAAGCGGCTTAAATGGCAAACGTAAGTCAGCTATGGAATTTTAAAGCGTTCGACTTGAATAAATAGTTGTAGGTAATTTGTTACAGTCAGTTCATATTATTATTACATGCTGTACCGTTGTACGGTAACATAATCATTTGTAGTTAATTTTAATTAAGATTTTATTAGGTAAAGTCGATGTTATTCAGCGTAAAATAAGTACCTAAGATTCTTGGTGCATATTTCTTCCTAAATTAGACCAGCGCAGTGAGGAAAAGAGAATGGCTTTCAAAATGAAAAATGTAGTCAGCTTTGCAGTTCTGGGGGACATAAATTTGGAAGCGTTTTGTTTGTTCATTTTTGTTTTATTCAGGTTGCATATGCTGCCAGAGATTTGAAAGCTGATTTCGTCGTTGACATGGCAACCCTAACGGGAGCACAAGGAGTCTCCACGGGAAGGTACCACGCAGCTATCGTGACGAACAATGAGGAGTGGGAAAAGGCCTCAGTTTGTGCAGGAAGATCCAGCGGTGACTTAGTGGTACGAACGCAGTAACCTTTCCTACGGTCCAAAATTTTAAAGCCAACTTGATAATGTTTTTGAAATTTTTTTGACATAACCATTTTATTTATTTTCCTTTAATTGATTTTTATGGCGTTGGACAATTTTTGGTTTGCAGCACCCACTTCCTTATGCCCCAGAGTTGCACTTTAGTGAATTTTCCAGTTCAGTTGCAGACATGAAAAATTCAGTGAAGGTGAGAGATTTTGTCTCCTTCTATCAGGGGCGTAGTTCAAGGGGATGTGGGGGAGTGTGACGCCTCCAAAGTTTGTCAAAAAATAGAAAATTTGGGAAAAAATAGATAGTAATTCGGGTAAAATTTGGTTTCATTCACGTTGGTCAAAATGCATTTTGGTTACTGGTTTATATTTAGTTTATGTATCAGAGCTGGGGGGGGGGGAGCGAGGCTACACCATTCGTGGCCCGAATGCCCTCCAAATCAAATTAGGGCAATTTTTAAAAGGATGCAATATTCGGGGAAATTAAGCTAGATACCTCCCAGTCAAAATGGGTTAACTACTCCTCTGCCTACTACTTTATTATTAGCTGGAATGACAACTTCCTTTCACCTCATTCTTTTATTGCTTGTTTTAGAATCGTGATAACGCTCAAAGTTCTTGTGCTGGTCTTTTTATTGGTAAGTATTCACAGTGAGATATCGTTTTTACAAACAAAACAACAGCAAAGGTATAATCGTGTCCATTAAAGCTAGTATTTGTTTATTTAGGTGCACATTTAGGATTTGAATTCTCCGGAGTATGGATGCACTTTGATATAGCCGCCCCAGTTGAATCGGTAAGACTCAGATTGCAGAAAATCCTTGTTTGTTGTCATTACGTTTATTGTGTATTCATACGTCCCTACTGAAAGGTTTTCCCAAATGTTCCCGATATGATCTGCTGAAACTCACTCAATAATATTTATAACTGACTGACGAGTATATCTGAGGTTCCGTTCAGTAAAATTTAATTTCGAGTAAAAATGTTACTATTGAAAGGGCAAAGTCCTTACCACTTATTTTGTCGTTTTCGTTACAGGGCGAGCGTGCTACAGGATATGGTGTAGCTCTTCTCTTGGCTCTATTCGGTCACAGCTCAAATAGTGAACTTCTTAAGTCAGTTGCACCGAAGTTGCAACGTTAATAAACAACCTGCGAATCAGAAATCAAAACAGAAGTTTGTTGCTCATCAGCCCAAAACAAGTTCTTAAACAGAAGAACCTACATTTTACCGTGTAGAGAGAATAAATAAATTATGCATGTCAGCAAGACTCCAGGACACTATTCAGCTTTTGTTAATGGGTGAAAAAAGACGAGGCCCGTAATCCATGGTTTAAGTCAATGTGCCTTTATACCAGGTCCCTACAAACATGGTAGAAACGAGCCTCAGTGAACGTTAATCGGTCAGCTCTCTGTTGTTTAACTGTCCTAACATATAACATGACCTAAAATGACAAAAAGTTGACAGATCAACATTCACCGAGATAGATTGTACTACGTGGGAAGAGACACCGTTCAAAGGTGTCTTTAAGTACTTTCTTCGTGGTCATTGACGAGTCACGAGGAAAGTTGATTTAACTTTTTCCCGACGGCATAAGATTCTATTATTTTACTCTGGCTAACGACAGACGATTTTACTCGTCAAGGGGGGCGCTTCCGCCTTGAAAGAGTTAATGACCTAATTACATCGAGGAAAACGATTGTTGGCCACAGATCACAAGAAAATCATTAGCTCTCAGAGATCACAGGTCACCCCCATCTAACCAGCGTGATTCAGTTGTTGTCCAACCTTTATTTACGTTACAAATGTGGAAAGCAGTTCGTAAAACGATAGGCTTTCAGAGTGTGCTTGAAAGGCACGAAGTTAGGATGAACTGCATCCAAAATATTCCATCCTTGCCTCAATGCAATTGCTACATGTAGTCCTCAAAGGCAAACCATTAATTCTACAATGGCCAGTGTTTATGTATGGCTTAAATCTCGTTCCCAAAGTCTTCGTTCCTTTTGGTCTCCGTCACGTAACAAAAACTCCAGGATTGGATTAAATGCCACTTTTACCCATGTCTTCCAGGCCCTTGTTCTCACGCATTTCGTTTGGTAGCGGAGACCTGAAGGAACGAAGGCTCTGAGGACGAAACTGTGCATTGCGTTGCCAATGTAGCCTCGAGTTGGGGCTTGCGCTTTTTCTTTCTTTTTTTGTTTGTTTATAAACACAAGTCCTCTGTTTAGTGATTCCAAGAAACTGATGGCTTTCGCTTACCAAGAAATCCCTATTGACAACTAGATGTTCACAACAAAAATCTGAGGTCAAAACCAATTGGAAGGCGAACTATATCAGATTGATAATGATTCATGGTATATAAGAATAATATCGATCCATGTAATATTACCTCGTTGTAGAGAATGCACCCTGAGCATGAGTACAATGGTTTTGACTTTGTCGCTCACAGCTTTATCATTGAAGACTTTGGTTGTCTAAAGTTACAGCTTTTCTTGGTACAGCCATAAACCGGTTTGCGACCGGTTTTAATCCCTTACTAAGCCTAATGCATGTCAACGAACCATTCGAATTTTTTGACATATTTATTTTGGATAATTGATTTTTATGGTGTTCGGCGATATTTGGTTTATGGCGCCCTCTTCTTTATGCAGTTCTGCGAAATTTCCAGTTCAGTGGCAGTCATGAAAAGCGCAGTGAAGGTGTGAGTTTATCTGTCTTACGACCTTCTAATATTGTAAGCTGGTATGACGTCTTATTTTAACCTGATCCTTTTATTGGTTGTTTTAGAATCATAATATGTAATACTCAATTCGTGTGCTAGTCTTTTTATCGGTAGATATTCATAGCAAGATATTGTTTTTACAAACAAAACAAAAGCAGATGCATAATTATGTCCGTTATTTTGGTGCACGTTCAGGATTGGATGGATGCACTTTGATACCCGCCCTAGTTCAATCTGTAAGATTTAGATTGTTGGATTTTCGGTTTGGGGTTAGTTATTCGCCTGAAGTTCGAACAAAATCTTCGTTTTTCTGACATGAAGTTGACTATGTGTTCGTATTTCACTAAACCATTTTCGAAATGAAATGCTTGACAGCCGGAGGAGCATAGCTGATCTTCCATCCAAGAAGATTTAATTGCGGGTGAAATAAGCGTTACTATTAAAATGGCAAACTCCTTACCATTTCGCCTTTTTCTTTAAAGGGCGAGCGAACAATAGGATTTGGTGTAGCCCTTCTCTTGGCTCTATTCAGTCAAAGCTAAAATAGGGAACTTAAGTCAGTTTCACCCAGGTTGGAACGTTAAAAGCAACATGCCAATTAAGAGTGTTGTTTGTAATCATTCGAACACGGAAAAACAAGTACATCTTTTTTTCTGTATAAAAGTAATAAACATGTTTTGTCAGCAGGTTTCTGACACCATTCAGGTTATGTCAATGGGTTAGAAAAGGCGTCGCCCGTACTCTCTATCTCGGGGCCTGTAATGGGAAAGTTTGCATATCTCTTATCTGGCTTAAGTCAATTTGATTACTTTCTTCGTGATCATCAACGTATCACGAGGAAGGATGGATTTGACCAACCAAAATACATCGAGGAAAATTATTGGTGGTCACATAACAATAAGATCACGTGTCTCCAAGTTAAGGAATGTGCTTCGCTTGTTTCCAAGAAATTGATGATTTTGGGTTACCAAGAATTTCCTGTTAACATCTAATTAAAACAAATTGAAGGTAAAGCCAACTGAAAGTTGAATCTTATTAGTTTGGGTCATGATTCATTTCATATAACAAAATCTCAATAAAAACAATCTGTTCATTCGGCGTTTTTAGTGGGAATATAGTCAAGATACGATCACGCTTGTAGGGGCCCTGTTGTTTGAATTCTTTTAATTAAAATTGTCAGTTTAAGATTATTAGTAGATTGTCAGCAGAAAAAAAAATGCCTGTATGAAGTTACAGATTTTTTTTGTACATCAGTAGACTGACTTATGACGGATTTTAATCCTTTTATTAAGCCTTTGTTTATGACTAAGGAGTAAAGCTCTCAATAGGGAACACCTTTAAACGGGTCACTCTTGTGAAAGTTTAAAAAACATTAAATTTAAATAAGACGCCTGAAACAATCCTTAATTTTATTATTAAAATTGTTCAGTAAATTCTCAGATTTTATTTTTTTCCATCCGTATAAAAAGAGTCGGGATCAATTGCTCAGTATAACTTGAAACTGTTCAGCAAACTCCAAGATTGTTGTTAAGGCCTGTTTTATATCTTCTGCAGTTCTGTTGTGACGGAAAACCTTCGACTATATTACCAAGCTCATTCATTTGTGTTGGGAGAATGTAAGTTGAAGTAACCACTGATGAACCGAACTAGTAAATATGTAATTTTTGAATGGGCTTTTCTTTCAGTCAGCCTCTTGTAGTCTTTGTGTCTTTCAAACGATTTGATTGCAGCACAAGCTAAAAGCGTCCATCGTGTTTCGGGATTATACCAACTGAATTCCACGATTAAGTGAACGTGAACTAACCTGAAGCCCAACACAGATATATGCAGATTCGAAAAATCCTCATATAACAAATTCTGAGTTTCCCTATTTCTGAAAGATTTGCGTTAATATTTTACGGGATCTCTTCCTTGATATGAACTATGTTTCTGTTGTCGACTCAAATGAAATTTGAAACATTAGAACAGTGAATAGCAAACCTCCTGACTGTAAGAAAACCCGTCAATCCGGTTTGTATCCCTCATACATTGTTTTATAAGAACTTTCTTTCAGACCAAAACACCAGAGGATAGGCAAAGGCGAGGGAAAGGTGTTGAGAACTGAGAAGAACTTCACTTGGGCAGAGAAATTGATTTTAAGGAAGTATTAGGCTTCCTCGAATAAAGAAAGAAAGGAAGCACTTGGTTTCTTAAAAAAGCCGAGGTTTCGTTAAAGCATTACGAAGGTAGGTTTAACTCGTTTTATGTATATCTGCATACAAAATATTGGCCCCTGCGTTTCACATCGCGGCCAGTCCAATGTAAAAAATCCGACTTGAGGCATTGTCGTCATGTTTTGCTTGCAATCACGTTTCTACTAAGTGTTCAGACCAACGTTTAATTGTGTTTTATGTGTTAAGATGCACTATTTCGGACTTGGCGAACTCAGACGTTCCTGCATACACTGGTTTTTATAAATCCAAAGCCAAGGCATATTTCATTAGTTGACACTAATATTGATTCTAACTATCACAAGACAGCGCCTAAAATACCTATTTTTAAACACTGCACAACAGTGATATGATCGTTTCGAAGCAGTCCTTGCACGAAAAAGTTCTCAACAGCTATGTACAGTAGGACGTGTTGTCAGTAGCTAGCCTTCTCAGAACTCAGCTCGCTCAAAAACTGACTGTTAGATTTTAGACAAGTTTTATTGCCAAAAGGTCTTCTCTGTGTGTGTGTGTTTGTATGATGATGATTATTGCCAGTGACCATATTGCCAAAAGGTCTTCTCTGTGTGTGTGTGTTTGTATGATGATTATTGCCAGTGATCATGCAAGTAATACTGCCCAACTTGCATTTTATTACTGTAAAAATAGGCAGTGATATCCCCCCTATTTTAGCCACTGTCACAAGAGAAAAACTATAAATTTCGGTGACCGTCAACATAATCGTTCGGCCTGAAGTTGTTCTCCTCGCAGGTACAGTATATGCGGTTCCCTTCGGATCATATCGATCATCTTTCTGTCAATGTACCACACTGTCCTTCAAGTCATGAAACGTAAAATACAAATCATATTCGAGAGTTCTAATACATTAAGAAAGAAGGTGAAAGTAAAGCTTCTAATTTTTACAAAGACCTACGTCGTATGAATTTTAGGCGTGGTGCAGTCGTATAGTCTAATTTGTTATTGAAGATATATTTTTAACTGTAGAAAGTCAAATTAATTGGCATAAACGTCGCGTTTATTTCAGAAAATAAGATATATTAGCCCAGCGCTGGTTTTAGGATTATGTATAGATCAATATCTCAGAATTGGCATTCTTGTTTGTCGTTGATTTAAACTTTCGGCAAAATCATTCTTCAAGGTTGCATTTACGTTTTAAACGAAAGTAATAACTGCAACAAAAAGTATTTCACTGTCTTACAAACGTACTGAAGTCTCGGAGAAAATGTGCCGATTTAATAACAACAGTATTTCTACCTTCACTTTCGATTTCATTACAGTTCACCGTAATAAAGGTCCTTTATGGCTGATAATGATATCTGTCGGTCACTCCTGGTTCTTGTGCACGTGATATCCGCATGATTGGAGCCACATGCAGTGCGTAGTATTTAAAAATTAGATCATGAGCTCGAGATTTCTAGTAAGATTTCAAGTTAGCATTCTATTTCGTCTTCGGAAACTTCACAAAAACGAGAGGCGGAAGCCATTTTCGCTACTCGCTATCTATCGACGAATAGATAGCGAGTAGAGTAGCCAATCAGATTGCAGCATTTGCAATAGCACTCGACTAAGTTTCTACTAATAAACTTTAGTGAAAGATGAGCATTCTCCGAAATAGACTACTGAAATCACTGTCAGTAGTTTACCCTTCAACAATTTCCTTGTAAAATAACTGTGTAGTTTTACTTTATTTTAAGTGACTGTAGAATAGCATAAGCAGGGGTGGGAATTCAGTAATATGAGACAGCAAGCCCGCATGCTTGGAGTTATGCAATAAACATAAATGTTGAAATTGAACCTTGAAAGTTTCTGAGCGTGATCATTGCGCTACATCACGATCCGCGATGACGGCAAGATGGTAAAAGAATGCATCATGGCTGATATATGAGCAGCAATAGCGTAGGGAGGGGAGGGGCAGACGTGGCAGTTGCCCAACTTTTCGTTCAGACAAGGTCTGTCGGTGCATTAAACTTGTCCATTACAGATTCAGTTTGCGTTTGAAATATCATGATGAAAAATTACTACATAAGTTTCGACTTTTAAATTACATTATATGAAGAATTCTCAATGCAAAATTTTTGCGATGAATTCTGTTTCTGTCGACGGAAATAAGACAGTACTGTGTACATGGATACCGACAGATCTGGTCAGTTCTCAGGACGAATCCGGGTAGTTGTAGTGGCGATGGCTGAACTAAAAGGAGATATGTTGGTTCATATCACTCCCGTGATGCGGCGCGCTTTTACGTTAAATTGCATTTTTTCGAAATTTTGTATCAGCCACTGCTGGCTATATTAAAACATTCATTCTTTTGTAAAATTTACCTGTGAGTTTTAATTTTACTGTCAGAGAAATGCCGTGGTGCTGTAGTTGCCTCCAATTTTTTATCTTTTCCGCTACCATTCAATTCCTGGCTAAGCAACTGGTGTGCAGTGTAAAATAACCTCGCTTAGCTGCGGCACAGCCACTGGCCCACTACTGTTAGATTACGCTGAAATATGGCATTCCTTCAAACATGTAGCACTGATATCCACATATGATATTTCAGCGTATTCAGTCAGAGCTGTATAGCTATATGGAATTCATTCTTACAGACTGCAACAGCTCCTTGCATTAATTTAAGGAATATTTATTGCCGTACTTATTCCCCAAACTCAAAGGTCAACAGCTGTGTCTGTAAATGAGATACAGAGCTGATGTTTCACTAAACATTACTGGTTAAACTTTACTGTCTTTCCTGTTTTCTTCATACAATGTTAATAAATTATTAACTGTTTAGGAACATACATACATTTACAGACGTTGGAAGTAAGGGAGGTACATTAGCTGTCTGGTCCAGATAAAACAGAAGACCCGTAAGTTTTTGGAATAAATGTTGTCTACATGTTCCTTTATTGTGTATTATGGCATAATATTTTTCGTCGTGGACGATTTGTATGTTGGATCGTAAAATGTGGAAGAAGCGATTCTATCGTAAAGCAAAATTATTAACAATTATTCGCCGAAAGCGAAATTCAAAATAATGAGCCTGAGGCGAATAATTGTTTCAGCGTAATTACACGGGTGATTGTTTGAAAGAAAACAGGGAACGAGTTGTTTTAAAAATTCTCCGGCAACATTTACTCAGGTAACCACCATTTAGCGTAAATGCCTTAACTTCGGGGTGGCCAACCCGCAGCCCGCAATGACATTTCATGTGGCCCGCATGTGGTTCGCGATGACAACCTGGTATACAGGTATACTGGTCTACTGTATGTTAAATTGGCTTAAAGTAAAAACAAACAAAGCTATTTGATATTTACTGTATGACTGCTTTTTTTTTAAATCAATGCCCTTGTCTAGAGTTTTAAACTTTATTCACAAAAAATAGTGCTCTCAAAATGCAGCAAATCTTATATCCTGGATACTAAAATTAAAAACGTTCCTAAGGAATATGTTTCGGGGCCTCTTGAATAACCCCCATTTTGCCTCCACCCAATTTAAAATCAAGATACGGCAAGTGTGGCCCGCAAAAACTTTTGAAATTTACAGTAAGGCCCTTGATTGAAAAAGGTTGGCCACCCCTGCCTTAACAGTTATAGTCACCAGTTGATGATTATCGAGAAATATGACGTATTTTTTGACATATTCACTGTACAGAATTTTGGGTAATCAATCACCTGTGTAATTACACTAAAAATTATCATTAACTAATCAGATTTCAGCAAGTGCGGTTTTTGGAATTACGTATGCAGAGTTCTAAAGTGGGGCCAGATTTGTTTCGAAGTTTTGTAATCAGGCGCGGGAAGCTATTTCGGTCAAGTACGGGATGTAATTTTCTAGGAACTGCTCGACAGGTTAGGATAGTTGATTTTCTGGACGAGATACAAAGTTTAACAGTAGTTGGCCACAAAAAGTCCAAAGAATGCGAGTGGATGATCTAAAGGTAATAATACGAAGCGATGAAAGTTTGCAAGAATGAGAGCAGATCGAAAGCTGTGAACTACGAAAAACTTTACTTGAAAATTGTAACTTTAATCATACGTTATGGACAGGTTTTTTGGCCATGAAATAAGTTAAAACCTATCCTACCTAACTCGCAGCTGTAACAGATATGCATACGCAATTTTCAGTGGAGCAGGAGACCTTTTTCCTGATCTAGACTGATTTTTCATGCATTTTCTGGAATACCGCCAAAATACAGAATCCGTCAAAACAAGTTAATCCTTTCAAATAGTTCGTTCTGATTAATCTTTTGATAGATATTATCTCCTTTTACAGGGCAACCTCGCCATTAGTAGAGAAGTTATCTTATAGACTAAGATGACATTACGAAAGGTTGTCAGCACAACTATTAAGTTTTTCACGGTACATGGTGCACCAAAACGCCTGGTAAAAAACTTTGTCGACATTTCTTACCTGTGACACGTTTGAGGGAAAACACCAAAAATTTTCACGAGACACCTTTGTTAAGAATGAATACTAAGAGTACTTTATCTCAGATTTTGCTTTCCAAGGCTGCATTTATACGTGTGTATTATCTAAACCGCACCTCATTTGGTTACTAAGGAAAACGAACGAAGACGCGCTCGCTTTGTTTGTATTTAACAACCTACACCTCTAAGGAAGTAAAAATGATTCAGAAGGTACCAACCATCATTAGCGCGCAAGCGATTGCTTCCCAAACTTGATGCTTGTGTGAAAGCCGAAACGGGAGCGGTTTGAAAAACAAGAGAATTTCACGAGAGCACGTGATGGCAATGAATTTAGACAACTAAACTTCGTCTGAATTACATTTAGGTCTGGTGACACTGTCTTGCGATGGAATCGTCAAGCCGCGTAGGGAGAATTAGTCCGGATAATGATTTACAGAGTACAAGTGAATTTAATTTGCTGCTACGTCATCTAGAACTGAATCCGCATAAAAAACTTACTATAATGGATGCATTGCCCGTAGATAAACATACCTTTAGAGATGAGGCTATACAATCTTCTAGTGATATTCCTAAGTACATTATACATAAGCTGATGTTAGCAGATTACGGTGCACGCACTTTTACATGTAAAAAGAGCAGTCATAAGACAGGTAGCTGTAAGAAAAACATTGGCAAACGTTATAACGAAGATGATCATAGTGGTGACTATGATAGTGACGATGACGAAGAATATGATGACGCCACAGACGATGACGGTGGCAGCGACGAAGATGAGGATGACGAAAATGAAAACGTGCCAGTTATAAAAGCTGTAAATCCTATGGACGCCTTTCTTGCACTCATTCACTGCAGCGATGATTTCCTAAGACAAGACATAGCTAACAAACTATGTACATGCCAGCTTAGCGTGCCTTTCCTTTTACCTCATCCTGACCGACCTTCCGAAGAAATCACAATGTTACTGTGGGCTTTGGAAGGAATCAAAAAAACTTGGAAAGAAGCGAATGTTGAAACTGGATCATTTTCGGATCGTCAAGCGTTTGTAACAAGACACCCGTTTCCGATTGTTTCGTTTGTTCGCGTGGGAGAAAACGAAATTTCAAAGACCAGGCTTTTAAATGAGGTAATGAGTGATATAAATGGCTATCACGACTTCTTCTTCCATAAGCACTGCGAAGGAGGAGGAGTAAAACGTAAAATAGTCGACGGATTAGTCGAGTTATGTTGGTATGTTCCAGGTGGAAAGGAAAAACAAGCGTTTGAGTGCGAGGTTTGTTTTGCTAACTTGAGAGGCAACGCTCAAAATTTCCGAAAGCAATTCGTTCTACTCTCAAGAATATCCTCCGTAATTTTGATGCTAGTCCCTTTTGAGTCTTTAGACTGTGCGAAGAAAAGCTTTCTTGGGGACGTGATGGATGTAGAAGGAAAACTTGTTTTCATCTTTCAGAAAAAGCGACACCCAGATACCCGACGCTTTTTTGATGAACTCAGTAGCATTGGTAGATTTTCCACAATCACTAAAGAAATGAAAGACAATGATCATGCATTTTTCAAAAGCATTCGTTCTCGAATTCAAAAATGCCTCAAGGGATTAATTATGAGTAATTCTAAAATGCTGATGGATGTTGCCCACCTTGCAGAAGGTTGTGGTATTACTGTCGACAAACAAGAAAGATGTTGGAAAACGGCAATGGATTCGTGTACGCAAGTCATGAAATGTTTTCAAGGAAGTCCTCAAAAAGCAAAAAAGCTTTTTAAATTGCAATTACATGTTCCACAGATCGCAAATCTGGAAAGAGAGACATTCCGTCAAACTAGAAGAAGGAATCGTGAGGTCCAAGACTACAACAACCATCTTTGTGAATTGATGAAGAACGAAAGGAAACTTCAAAAGCTCTCACTAAAACAAGCCAAAAAACCAGTTTTAACATGTTTACGTGTCTATTCTGCAATGTCTGCCACTGAACAAAACTTTTTTCTGACTTGCCTGAAACATGACATGGACAACATGTCGTTACACATTTTACCACCTCTACAAGAGGAGTATCTAAAAGTTTGCAAGATCATTTCTGAAAATAAGGACGACAAGGAGGGCAAGGCTCATCTTAAACAGCTACAAACTGCCATAGCAGAGAGCTCGTTCGGGTTGGAACACATCGTGAGAGAGATGACTCAAATATTCGAAGTAACAGAAAGCTACAAAAATGATTATGCGAGGATTGCAGCTCGGATGCTAATTTCGGGTCGTCCGTTGGAACTGATGGACGGCGATTCCGTATATGTCTCCCTTAAATGGCTTAAGGCGGTTTTTGACGAGCTGAAAATGTGCATTGGCGACGCAAATATCTTTGTGATATCTGTTTTAGGAATCCAAAGTTCTGGTAAATCCACTATGTTAAATACAATGTTTGGATTACAGTTCCCTGTTAGCGCAGGTCGATGCACACGAGGTGCATTTGCTAGCCTAATTCCTCTTAGTGACTCAATTCGGCAGGAGTCAAATTATAAATATCTTTTAATTGTCGATACAGAAGGTCTCAGAGGTTCAGCTGACAAGCAGATGAGAGAGCATGACAACGAGCTTGCAACATTTGCAATTGGAGTGGCAGATCTTACATTGGTCAATATCTTCGGAGAAAATCATAACGATATTCAGGAGTTCCTCCAAATTGCAGTGCACGCTTTTCTTAAAATGAGGCTTGTTCAAGAGAAACGAATGTGCCAGATCATTCATCAGAACGTTGCAGCTACCAATGCATCGAACCAGCTTGTATCTGACCGTATGGCTCTCAAAAACGTACTGGATGAAATGACCCAGCTTGCTGCCATTGAAGAAAAGTGTGAAAGCGAGTGCCGAGAATTTAATGACGTAATTGTCTTTGATCAAAATAAAGATGTATCTTACATTCCTAGCATGCTTCAAGGATGTCCCCCAATGGCACCCACGAGCCCTGAATATGGCAAAAGTATTCAGAGGGTTAAGGAGAAAATTATTGCTCAGATTAGCACGCCGGATAGAACATCTGTTTCAATTTCGAAATTTCAGGAAAGAATTAAAGTCTTGTGGAATGCCATACTTCGAGAAGACTTTATTTTTAGCTTTAGAAATACAAAAGAAGTTCGCGCAAAGACTTCCTTAGATAAAAAATTTTTTAAGGAGTCAGTGAAGATGATCACTTCTGAAATGAGTGTAATGGAAATGGAGATCAGATCAGCACTTAAGAACTGCAGGCCTGAAAATCGAAGAGAATTATGGCAAAGAAAGAAACAAGAAGTAACCACCAAAGCAGAAGAACTTGGAGCGCGAATGAAAGAGGAAATGGTACGATTCTTTGATACTAATCAAGATAAGGCCATGTTGGAGCAATGGCGAGTAAACACAATGGATAAGATCGAAAACCTCAAAAGGATTCAAGCATATGAAGTGGAAAATAACTGCCAAACAGTTTACGATCACCTACAAAACAGACAAGAAATTGACAAGAAGAAACTTCTTTACAAAAAGGATCTTCTAGATAGAGCAAAGAAGTGCGTACAATCTGTTCAAGAGGGCGAGGATGAGTCAGTTTACGAGCTGATATTCGAAGACCTTTGGAAAAAGTGGATTGAAGATGTACCCAGAAATACTGTAGACAGAGTAAACGTCAAGCAAGTAATGGAAAGCGTTCTGATCACTGGGAATGAAAAACTCTCTAAAGAGATGATGGAGAGGTACAAGAAAAACTTCAAAATAAATGAATTTGGAAAGCATGTTCCGCACATTGAGATAGCTATGCTTCAGATTCCTTGGTGGAAGACAGTGAGAAATCAGATTCCATTAACAAATTCACGACAAGTAGTAGATGATGCTAAAATCATTCAAGACAAAGCAATAGGTGCTGCTATTAATTTTGCGAAGGATACTAAGGTCGCAGGTGCTCGATGTAGGAAGGCCGATCTGGAACGTTTGTTCCATATTGTCACTAAGAAACTGGATGAAGAAACGAAAAACAAGCAATTTAAATTCCACGACGAGTTAACGTGCGATATTTTGCTTCATAGTTTTGGAAAGGTTTATCCCACATTCGTAGAAATGGAAGAAAATTACCTTCGCGAAAATGACCTAAAGTTGTACTTACAAAAAACCCTGAAGCCAGACCTCAAAAACTATTTTATGCACCAATGCATGAAAATCAAAAGCGAATTATCAGCAGCCTCGTCTTTTGTGGAAGCAATGAAGCGGCCTGTTCAGTCAAAAATTAACCGAACCGTGGGAGGGGTTGTTGCAACTGAACTTACTAATATTAGTGAATTCCAAAGTAAAAGTCAATTGCATGCCAAAGCTCTGATCGAAATGGCAGAGGCAGGGCATTTTAATGCGTACGTTTCTTATCTTGATAATCCAGTCAAATTCCTGAAAGAGAAGCTACAGATGTCAATCCAATATCACTGTATTTCGGAATCCAAATCCATCATTGTGAATTTATATAATAATGAAGTCAAAAAGATCAAGAATGACGCATTTCGCGCAATTCAGTCGGCAGGTGACAGAAATGCACAGGATGAAAGTAGTGGAATCAACGAATGGATCGACGGATTCATTAGTGAATGTAAAATGCTGGCAATTACGAAGGATATCTTTGACATAGTTACAATTCATTGTGACCTCAAAGATTTTGAAGTGTTTGAGGAGGAAGTGGAAAGAATGCTGACTGAATATTTTGAACAAATAATTGATCGTGGAATTGATAATTCTGTAATGAGTGCGTGGCAACCACACCCATATGATGTGTTAGTCGATACCATGTTTGGGTGCGATAAATGTTGCCCTTTTTGTAGGGCATTGTGCGATCAAATGATGAAAGACCACGATTGTGACCATTCTTCCA
Organism: Heliopora coerulea; assembly: GCA_030142905.1. NCBI lineage: Eukaryota > Metazoa > Cnidaria > Anthozoa > Scleralcyonacea > Helioporidae > Heliopora > Heliopora coerulea. The sequence goes on from JASJOG010000501.1 coordinate 45,802, forward strand.
AGAACCACCGTCCACAGGGTATAGCTAGCTACCGCATTGTGATTACACAAAAACTTGTTACCTCTATATGTACCACGAACGTAGCTGGTGATCGTGAATTTAAGAATTGTGACACCCGTGATAAATATCACCCGTACAAGAAATACCGTGATTTCTACGAATCTTGGTCTATCCCACCAGATCTTTCATTTGAGGCCTCATCTTACTGGAAGTGGTTCATGGCAAAATATTCAAGTGAATTAGCCGAACATTTCGAAGCAAAAGAGCCAGAAATTCCATCAAGCTGGAAAAGCATCACCTTCGCACAAGCAAAAGCGAGTCTCCAAGACGAATATCATATTTGATAATCTTTAGGATACAAAAAATGGTGGTCTTATTGTCTGTGGTTTACCAAACTTTGCCATGTACTTTAATATGTTTAGTTTATTTAAAGTTGTCCTGAATGTGTGCAGTTTACCAAACTTTGCCATGTACTTTAATATGTTTAGTTTACTTTAAGTTGCACTTAATGTCTGCAGTTTACCAAACTTTGCCATGTACTTTAATATGTTTAGTTTACTTTAAGTTGCACTTAATGTGTGTAGTTTATCAAACTTTGCCATGTACTTTAATATGTTTAGTTTACTTTAAGTTGCACTTAATGTGTGCAGTTTATCAAACTTTGCCATGTACTTTAACATGTTTAGTTTAAGTTGCTCTTATTGTCTGTAGTTTACCAAACTTTGCCATGTACTTTAGTATGTTTAGTTTACTTAAAGTAGCACTTAATGTGTGCAGTTTACCAAACTTTGCCATGTACTTTAATATGTTTAGTTTACTTTAAGTTGCACTTAATGTGTGCAGTTTACCAAACTTTGCCATGTACTTTAATATGTTTAGTTTACTTTAAGTTGCACTTAATGTGTGTAGTTTACCAAACTTTGCCATGTACTTTAATATGTTTAGTTTAAGTTGCTCTTATTGTCTGTAGTTTACCAAACTTTGCCATGTACTTTAATATGTTTAGTTTACTTAAAGTAGCACTTAATGTGTGCAGTTTACCAAACTTTGCCATGTACTTTAATATGTTTAGTTTACTTTAAGTTGCACTTAATGTGTGCAGTTTACCAAACTTTGCCATGTACTTTAATATGTTTAGTTTACTTTAAGTTGCACTTAATGTGTGTAGTTTACCAAACTTTGCCATGTACTTTAATATGTTTAGTTTAAGTTGCTCTTATTGTCTGTAGTTTACCAAACTTTGCCATGTACTTTAATATGTTTAGTTTACTTTAAGTTGCACTTAATGTGTGCAGTTTACCAAACTTTGCCATGTACTTTAATATGTTTAGTTTACTTTAAGTTGCACTTAATGTGTGCAGTTTATCAAACTTTGCCATGTACTTTAACATGTTTAGTTTAAGTTGCTCTTATTGTCTGTAGTTTACCAAACTTTGCCATGTACTTTAATATGTTTAGTTTACTTAAAGTAGCACTTAATGTGTGCAGTTTACCAAACTTTGCCATGTACTTTAATATGTTTAGTTTACTTTAAGTTGCACTTAATGTGTGCAGTTTATCAAACTTTGCCTTGTACTTTAACATGTTTAGTTTAAGTTGCTCTTATTGTCTGTAGTTTACCAAACTTTGCCATGTACTTTAATATGTTTAGTTTACTTAAAGTAGCACTTAATGTGTGCAGTTTACCAAACTTTGCCATGTACTTTAATATGTTTAGTTTACTTTAAGTTGCACTTAATGTGTGCAGTTTACCAAACTTTGCCATGTACTTTAATATGTTTAGTTTACTTTAAGTTGCACTTAATGTGTGCAGTTTACCAAACTTTGCCATGTACTTTAATATGTTTAGTTTACTTAAAGTAGCACTTAATGTGTGCAGTTTACCAAACTTTGCCATGTACTTTAATATGTTTAGTTTACTTTAAGTTGCACTTAATGTGTGCAGTTTACCAAACTTTGCCATGTACTTTAATATGTTTAGTTTACTTTAAGTTGCACTTAATGTGTGCAGTTTATCAAACTTTGCCATGTACTTTAACATGTTTAGTTTAAGTTGCTCTTATTGTCTGTAGTTTACCAAACTTTGCCATGTACTTTAATATGTTTAGTTTACTTAAAGTAGCACTTAATGTGTGCAGTTTACCAAACTTTGCCATGTACTTTAATATGTTTAGTTTACTTTAAGTTGCACTTAATGTGTGCAGTTTGCCAAACTTTGCCATGTACTTTAATATGTTTAGTTTACTTTAAGTTGCACTTAATGTGTGTAGTTTACCAAACTTTGCCATGTACTTTAATATGTTTAGTTTACTTTAAGTTGCACTTAATGTGTGCAGTTTACCAAACTTTGCCATGTACTTTAACGTGTGCAGTTAATCAAGCTTTGCCGTGCATATTAGTTTATGCAAATTTTTTCCAACTTTGCTATTAGTGTGTGCAGTTTACCAAATTTTGCCACGAACTTTATCGTGAGCAGTTAATCAAACTTTGACATGTACTTTGATGTGTGTAGTCCATCCAATGTAGTTACGTACTTTAATGTGTGTGGTTTACCATACTTCGAAATGTACTTTAATGTGCGTAGTTTTACCAAGCGTTACTGCATATGTCCTTCAACGAGTGTAGTTGACCGAATTTACCATCTATTTTAATACACCAAGTTACCAAATTTTGACATGTAGTTTAACGTGTGTAGTTTATGAAGCTTTGACATATATTTTATTGTGCACTTTACAGAATTTTGACATGAGCTTAGATGTGTCTAGTTTAGTAGACTTTAGGATGTCCTTTTGTGTGTGTAGTTAAATATGTAACTTTATTTGTCAATGGTTCGAGTGTCAGCTGGCAGCCTGACATAAACCACTTTCCATTTACAAGGTTAGACTGGTCAATCCACTAAAATTTGTAAATGGAACACGATCATTTTGAAGATGTTGAGGGTTTGGCCAGGAAAATTTGGGCCCAGTGGACGCTGAAGTCCATTCTGGCTCGACATCTCTACCTTTAGAAAAGCATAAGTGTAACCCACAGTATCGTTCTAGTACATCGAATGATACGTCGAAGCGGCTGGTCTTCCTATTAACGTCAAACTTTGAATTACTCGACTGATTAGCCTAACCTAGTGTGAATGGATATCATCCCAAGGGTTAATGTTATAGTTCATGTAATTGTGAAGCATGAAAATTTTGGCTTTATCAGTTTCAATCCGCAAAAACTGCCGCCGTTTCGCGTGCACTTTGGTGAATTCTCACATTTAAATATTTGGTATGTTGAGTTTTCAAATGTTTGAACTTAGAGTTTTCGTATCGGAAAACCAAACCATATCATCCAGGGTGTTTGAGATGCTCCATAAAATATTCCTTATTTCATTTAATTTGTCTAGTATCGTTTAGGTTGTAATGATGAGAAAAAATTGGCTGAAAAATTTCTACCATGTTATAAAATTATTCCGTCAATTTTAATTATACAGCAAATTCAGCCAAAAATGGTTATTTGTTATGTATGTAGTGAGATCATGTTGAAAAGGTCTTAAGCGCCGCAAAGCTGTCGTCCCCACTAAGTCAATTACATTGGTGTTTCAATGAATTGGCCACACTTAATATTGACGTATGTAATAGGCGTCCGTGAACTTACACTCGAACGCTTGTTTCGCATCTGTCACAACATTCTTTGATTAATATTTTGAACGTTTTGCATCTTTTCCTTTGTCAAAAATATAAAATAATCAAGCAAAAATCAAGACAACGGAAGCAAAAAACAAAACAAAAAAACAACCAAGAAAACACCACAAAAACTCCCCTCAAAAATTTACCCAGTGTACGTGCAATGAACCATGTGACATGAATTCTTAACTCCGCTTATGTGCTTGGCTGTTTGAGTTTTCGAGTGGAAAACTAGCAAGCTGACTAGTAACAGAAATTACGAAATAACTAGGTTCACGCAGGGGATCTTCATCGGCGTTTTTTTACATCAGTTAAACAGTTTTGTTGTCCAGTATTGTTCTCAAGGAAAGACACAGAAACCGTTTTCCCAAGAAGGAAATCTTATAGTGAAATTCATTTAATTTTTCAACCGTCGCCTGGACGTCATCCTAAAGCATAAAGAGCACCATCTATTCAAAAACGTATTGAGTCGAAAGGATGGATCCATGCCTACGACAGTGGTTAACCTTTATTGTACTCGTTGCTAAATATTTAAGAACAAGAGAAACAGTCTACCGGATAACGACTACCTTGCAAAAATAGTGAGAGACTTCCAAGGGATGCCAACGTTAAAAATGAAATACAGAATGAACAAGACTTCGTTTAATACGACCAGGCGTCAACGGAAATTTGAGCACCAGAACTGTGCCCGAAACAACATCTAATTCTTTCCAAAAGAGACAAAAAGGAAAAGAAACATTATACGAGCTTTTCTTCAAATGCCATAAGAAGAAACCAAATTTACACTTTATGGTTGCAACCAAAAGTAATATGGATAAAAAATAATTAAAGACTATATGTTGCAGTTACATTAATATTACCAGCTGTGACAGTGAGATGGTTGACATGGGCCTGCTTCGCATGTGATATTTACCTCAGCTTTAAGAACCACCATGAAGATATCTATTGAATGGCCGAGGAAGTTTTGGTCAATCTGTCAGAGAGATTAACTGCACAACGAACTTAACTGTATTCAGGTGGTGTTCCCTTCTACTTTTCAATGAAGAACATTGTACCATATGATAGCCTACATGAAGTACATAAACCCCGCCTTGTAAAACATAGTTGCATTAATAAAGTTGTTGCTATAAAACATTACATGGTGTCAGGATGCAAAATCTTAAACCGCTTGGACCGCTGAAGTTACACGGTAACATTTCAGATAATTGGCGCAGATGGAAACAAAAATGGACACTGTACGCAAAAGCAAGTGGTGCTGAAAAGAAAGATGAAGACACACAGTGTGCTCTCTTCTTACATGTTATTGGTGAAGACGCCCTGGAGGTATATAACTCATTCACGTTCGAAGAAAGTGAGCAGAACAAAATCGCTCCGCTGATAGCAAAATTCGAAGCCTACTGCTCACCAAAGAAGAATTTGACGTACGAGCGCTACCTCTTTAACACTTGTACTCAGAATGGCCGACCACTCGACACATTCGTTGTGGATTTACGAAACAAAGCGAAGACCTGTGAATTTGGCGCGCTACACGACACCTTAATCCGTGATCGCATTGTTTGTGGAATTGACTCGAACAATGTTCGCGAACGCCTTCTCCGTAACACCGATCTTAGCCTTGAAGATGCTATCGCCACTGTACGTGCTGCTGAATCAAGTAAAACCCAACTTGAAAAGATGAATAGCCCCGAATGCCAAGCCGACGCGCTTGAAAAACAACAACAACGCGAAACTGACACACACAAGAAGAACTTGACGAAAGGAGAACCATGCCGTCGCTGTGGGACAGTACACGCAAAAAAGAAATGTATTGCTTATGGAAAAACGTGCAACAAGTGTCATGGCAAAAATCATTTCGCCAAATTGTGCCTTACTAAATCGCCAATGACTTCGAAAGGAAAGAACAAGAATAAAGTCGACGCCATCGAACCGGAAGCGCAACCCGACACCGAAGAAAGCTCAGATGAATTATTCATCAGTGAATCCCGCATAGTCAAAACAAACACTGACAATGACGAAATTTTGAGAAACCTCAATGTGAACGGCAAATCCACTCGTTTCAAGTTAGACACTGGTGCACAGTGTAATTTAATACCGCACAGTTTGTTTTCCAAGTTACCGAACAAAGGAAAGCTTCGACAAACCAAAACAAAGATTACCGCTTATGGTGGAGGAAACGTACCTATCAAGGGACTTTGTCAACTGAAAATTGCCACAAACAAAAAAGCAATTCACGCCGATTTCTACGTCGTCTCCCTGCCGCATTCTAGACCGCTTCTTGGATTAAAATCTTGCCAAGAATTGAATTTAATTACCGTCAACGAAATCCAGACAAACAACGACAATGAACCTAACATCCTCGAAGAATTCAACGATGTCTTCACTGGCCTTGGACAAGTCGCAGGTGAATACCACATCGAGCTGAAAGAAGATGCTCAGCCAAAAATCCACCCACCTAGAAAGGTCCCACTAAGTCTAATGCCAAAACTAAAGGTAACACTTGCCAAACTTGAGAAAACTGGAGTAATAAGCAAATCCGAGAAACCAAGTGATTGGGTCAACAGTCTTGTAATTGTTGAGAAGAAAGACGGATCTCTACGCCTTTGCCTCGACCCGAAGGATCTGAATAAGGCAATCAAGCGAGAATACTACAAGTCTCCATCGATTGAGACAATCTCCAGTAAGCTAAGTGGAAAGAAAGTTTTTACTGTTATAGACATGACCAATTGTTACTGGCATAAGAAGCTTGATGTACAATCTTCTGAACTATGTACTTTCAACACGCCTTTTGGAAGGTACAAATTTAACAGAATGCCCTTTGGAATTGCTCCGCATCTGACATCGCTCAGAAAATGGTTGACGACCATTTTGGTGATATTGATGGTGTTCTGGCTGTACATGATGATATCACAATCGCTGGCAAAGACATCGAAGAGCATGACATCATTCTACGACGAGTACTCAACCGCGCTAGGGAAAGTAACGTAAAGTTCAACCGGAACAAGATCCAGCTGAGAGTGAACGAGGTCAAATACCTAGGAGGTATTGTCAGTGCTGATGGATTCAAGCCAGATGAAACAAAAGTTAAAGCCATTGTGGACATGCCATGTCCTGACAACAAGCAAGACCTCCAACGCCTTTTGGGAATGGTAAACTATCTCTCATCATTTATTCCCAATGTCTCTGCAATCACTGCACCATTGAGAGCCCTGTTGAAGAAAGATGCCCAGTGGATATGGTACCACGAGCATGACCAGAGCTTGGAGAATATCAAGAAAGTCTTGACAAGTAACCCAGTCCTGAAATTTTATGATGTGGATAAACCAGCAACGCTCCAAGTAGATGCCTCTCTACATGGCTTAGGAGCATGCCTCTTACAGGAAGGACATCCAATAGCATATGCATCAAGATCCTTAACGAAAGCTGAAGAGCAGTATGCCCAAATTGAAAAGGAACTCTTGGCAATCGTGTTTGGTTGTGAAAGGTTCCACTGCTACACATATGGAGTCAAAGTAGATGTTCAAAGTGACCACAAGCCCCTCGAACCCATCATGAAGAAACCGCTTTCACAAACACCACCGAGAATACAACGCTTGCTGATTCGACTCCAGAAATATCAATTAGAAGTCAGATATGTTCCAGGAAAATACCTCTACATTGCTGACACATTATCCAGAGCGTTCCTTACAGAACCAGATGATCCACCTACATCAGACCTGCACGAAGATAGCGAAGTCATGATACATAGCCTTGTCACAAATCTACCAGTCACTGACCAAAAGCTGATTCAGTTAAAGGAAGCAACAAGAACTGATGAAATACTCCAGATCCTCGCCAAAACAATCAAGCAAGGCTGGCCAAACAACAAGAGAAATGTTCCTAAAGAAATTATTCACTACTGGCAATACAAAGATGAATTGAGTGAAGCAGAAGGACTGCTTTTCAAAAGCCAGAAGCTCATAATTCCCAGTTCCATGAGATCAGAGATATTGAACCTCATCCATGAAAGTCATTTTGGAATGTCAAAATGCAAAGCGCGTGCACGAACTGTGATCTACTGGCCTGGTATGTCAGCCGACATAGAACGCCTCATTAGTAAGTGTGACATATGCCTCACCTACAGGTCAGTCAATCCCAAGGAACCAATGCAATCTCATCCAACTCCTGCAAGACCATGGCAGAAACTTGGTTCTGATATCCTTGAATACAAAGGAAAGAACTTCCTCGTAGTCGTAGATTACTACTCGAAGTACATCGAAACCTGCAAGATGGGAGAGAAGACAGCATCCAGTGTTATCAAGCACATGAAACCTATCCTTGCTCGTCATGGAATCCCAGAAGAGATTGTCACAGACAACATGCCATACAACAGCAGAGAATTCCAACAATTTGCTAAAGACTGGGGTTTCAAGGTCACCACAACAAGTCCTACCTATCCACAATCAAATGGAATGAGCGAAAAGGCAGTTCAGACGGTGAAGAAAATATTGAAGAAATCAACAGACCCCTTCATCGGTCTCCTTGAGTACAGGAACACCCCAATAAGTGGTATGAGCTACACACCAATGCAACTACTCATGAGCAGAACTGCTCGTACCAAGATACCAACATGTCCTATACTGATGAAACCGAGAGTCGCCACAGGAGTCATCTGCCAACTCCAGAGAAACCAGGACAAGCAGAAACACTACTATGACAAGGGATCGAAAGCACTTCAGCCACTGAAACCACAAGACCAAGTCAGAATATGCCAAGGAAAACGATGGATACCAGCCATGGTCACCGCAACTGCATCGACCCCAAGATCTTACATTGTGAGAACCCAAGATGGACAAACCTATCGTCGAAACAGAAGACATCTTCTGAAAACAGATGAGCTACCCCAAGAGAATATAGACCAAACAGAAGACAACATTGTGCCAATTCTACCTCCTCATCATGGTGAACCTCAACCACCACAAAACTTTCCAAGACGATCATCTAGAATTAGAAGAGCACCAGACCGATATATTGACAATTGATCATGAACATGCAATAGAAACTGTTGAACAGAACTTATCATTAGTTGTGTTACTCAAACTAAAATAACTTAAAAAAGGGGATGTACCATATGATAGCCTACATGAAGTACATGAACCCCGCCTTGTAAAACATAGTTGCATTAATAAAGTTGTTGCTATAAAACATTACAAACATTACCTCCAACTCTCCTGAGACAATCTGGTTGAAGCGTTTACTCCATCATGAATTAAATATTCCATTTCATATATAATGGATCGACTAACCAGAAAACTTAAAGAATTATTGCTGCTAAGTATACATCTGGCCCTCTGAACACGGGCAGGAGCCATTTAATCATGAAGCTGGATAAATGCAATACCAAGAAGAGGCCCAGTGCCGTCTGCCAGATCTCATGTACGTTCATATTAATGATTTTCTCGAAGTGACTCCATTCACCTGAGAGGTCACAGTGAATGAAACATTGAAAGGACAATAAAAGGATGTCACATTCTGCAAGTCAAATTCAGCTCCAGTAAAAAGCGTAGACGTCACTGGTTACTGATGTAAAAAAGGACAGATGAAAATGGTTTTCTGTACCAGTCTACATCCTAGTAATGTTCTGTTATTCGTCGATTTTCAATTTAAATAGCCAAGACACAAACTCCTTACCAATTAAATTTACGATGACTCAAACGTTTGCACCCTGTTTCTTTGACAAGTACCAATTTCAACACTATTTCGAGAAGCAAAACTTTAAGTAACGCCAGTTTCATGTCTAAAATAAAATTATTCTCCGTTTTTAATGGAGAAAATGAGGCGACAAAAAGTCCTTTTCAATATTGACACAAAGGTAAAACTGCATACTGTAATTTCATTGAGAAAGTAGTTGTGAATTTTCATATTACCCTCAAGATGATTGAAATTATGTGATTGTGAGGAAAAGGACTGGGGCAAAGGACCATTCTGTATTTTAAACAGTCGTGTCTTTATAATTTTTTTTCCGTCTTAACTTCAAGATTACATTTACATAAAAGATTGTATAAGCACTCCTAAGCCACAAATGGACATTTTAGCACAATATAGGACAATATACCTTCCTCTGTAAATGTAGTACAGTATATGAGACATCTCTAGTTCAGAATTCAGAATAGTGTTTGATTTTTGCTACCAGATGCCTCCCACTTGGTGGTGAGATCACATCATGCACAACTAGTAACTTAAAAGAAAAAGTATTTTTAACATGGACGTAACCTCAGATTGCATGCATGGAGAGCCAAGTTCCCCGTTTGGTTAAATAAACTTCAAGCAATAAGACTTTGAATTTTAGTATAAATGTTTTTAGGCTTTTTCTTAAAAAACTTGAAACCAGCTTATTCATAAAAAAATGAATTTCTCGGGGTGTCACAAGCTAGGAGGCCTGATTACGGGGAAATTGTCTCTCCTCTAAAAAAATTTGGGTTGCGTGCTTGTAAGCTGAACGTTGACCTAACGGCTAGAATTCGTCAAAAATAATTTGAGTACTTTTGTGAAATTCTAAAAGTCATGTCAGCTTTCTATTTTCTCAAATATTTCGCAGCAAATACGTGACCTCTGGATTTACATTATTTTTGTTAAAGTAATTCATTTAATTCTTCACAATCAGTATTGGTGACTTTGTACTTGATTAGAACTTTAGTTAGATAATGTATAGTATCGCTATTAGTGAAAAAATGATTTGTCATTAAAAGAACGTAAGTTTGTCAGTTTTTTTTGGTCGTTGTGAAAACCAATTTCAGCTTCAGTTATAAATTGATCGTTGGTATTTTCTCACCATGAAGTCAATCGGAAAAAAATGAATTAGACAAATGGTTTAATTAAAGCTCCGTGTGTTTTCGTGCTGTTTATATGTATCTAACTTTCTGGTTACAAAAATATCTTGTTCATGTCGAAATCAGGAATGCATACACACTGATAGGATGCGGATAGTTCAGTAATCCTTCCGACTAATCATACAACAAAACTACTTTTATGTTTGCCCAGGGAAGATCAGACTCCATGTGGATCAATGATGTTTGGAGGGGGTGGTAAACGCTTCTTCTAGGGATAAAATATTTCAAACATTGAACCAAAGTCTAACCGACCGATTGTAAAAATACCACAATGCATCATTATACACCCATATCATCAACTTCGTAATTTTGAATACGACTACGTTTTAAACACTGTTTCGAAGTTTTTTCTGTTGAAGTGACGTCAAAGGAATGAGATTGATGCACTGCGTGAATAACGATGAATTGTACTATTTGTGTAATTGATTTGTATAATTTGGACTGAATTTCTTTATAGTTAACTTTGTCCCAGGATTTTTCTGGGTCCAAGTTTTAGTTTTTTTTTTCTTCGAATGAAGGGGCATTTCTCGAGACTTGACTTTATGTGCTTCCATAAATAGTGCAAATACCGAGGGCTGGTTATTCAAAAGCAGATTAGCGGTAATTCATAATTAACAGTTACTCGCTTTAGTATGATTTGGTTCAATACTTCAGCTTAAAAGCAGATTCAAAGTTTCTTCATAGATCACCGAAAACGCTCACCATTAAAGTTCTGTCAAACAAGAGTACTAAAAACTTGATGGAATCAAAATTCTTGATGTTAGTGAGGCCACATCTACAAGGTACGGTTCTTAACCCTGGCGTATACATTTAACTGTGAAGGGCACAATTCCTGCAAATTATTTCCTTGAGAATGCCGCACTTTCTCGTTAATATTCTTGTAAATAAATCGTGTACATTAGACCGAACCACCGTAAGCGACAATCGTACAATGTAGATCATACCTAACTTAAAGCAAAGGTAAAGTGTAAGTTAAAGCGTCTTTATTTATGCCGGAGAACCCTATCAGCTACCTGAACTGTTCTTCCTGGCGGTCCAGTGAGGGTCACCCTTCCTGGGTCCAGTGTTACTACAGAAGGAAACCAGAGTACCCGGAGAAAACCTGCGATGCTTGGTAGAGTCAAACTGGGCAACACTCTTCTTAGATCTTTTATTTTATTTTGTTTACTTTGCCATAATAAGTGGCGTTATTTTTACTAAATAGTGTAGATATATGAATGGTTGTGATTAAACAATACTCAAGGTTACGACTAAATAATACTGAAGATTGAGATTTAACTAAAAAGCAACATACTAATGGTTTGGCCAGGTTACATATTGGACAAACAGTTTTCCAACTACGTGGGTCATCTATTCGGTAAGTGATTTCTAATGCAGAAAGGTGGTGGTTAAATAGTAGATTTTTTTAAGTTTGTTTGTGTGATGTGTATCGTTGTCATAGCTTTTGGTAATATATTCCCGATTCTTGCTGTCCGGATGGTGTACCATTTTTGGTATATGTGACCAAGATAACTTTAATCAGAGAACTACACAGCAGCAGGAATGGAACCCCAGTCGCAGTGGTGAGAGACGTGTACACTACCAGCTCTTCGGCAGAAATTTTTCCCTTGAGAGATTTTCATAAATTTCTCAATTAACTCCTACAGCTGTAAGCTCATCCAATCACCTTCGCGCACCGTGCAGGATTTTTGACGTAAACATAAATATTCCTTTATACCATTGGCCAGCGGTGCTGGACCCCACCAGCTGATCTTCACCCAAAGAACAATCATGAATTGGAACTATAGTACCTTACGACAGTTTCGTTGACAGTGTTAATCTTGATTAAGGCTTCCGCCAGAGGGAAGATTGGGGAATCAATCCTTCAAACATATGTGGATGTAGGAGATATCGCCCACAAAGATAACTCGCCACTGCATGCACTGTGTTAATGTTTTAAAACTGTTACGGTCGCTTGAAGTAAGAGAAGATCACATGCATATTTTTAACTCTAATTTAACTTTAAATATGCTATGAGTATTAACCTGACAAACGGTCCAGAGGTGAAAATCGGTAAGGCAATCAGTTTTGGTATCAGTAAGGTCACATCTACACGATACAATTTATCACTCTGGGGTATCTAATTATTTCTCAAAGGCACAAGTCTTGCTTCTTATCCGCTGGGGAGACGATTTGTCCCTGGGACATGACAATGCGACATGTCTCCGCGACCTGACGCCTCGTGTGTCTGTATTTGTTTATACATGAGTAAATTGAGAAAGTAATGTTTAATTAACGAGCAGTAGCACTTAATCTGCTTTAAAACACGAGGCGACAGCTGAGCTGACTGATTTAGACCAGATAAAGTGCGTTCATGAAAAAAATAAGCTTGAAAATCGATGTCCTCTGAAATACACCGACAAGAAGTTTATCTGAGACAACCAGTTTTTTGGGGATTTATTTTTTTTTACATTTAAAGACACGTCACGGTCATAGTTCACCTGTGTTTCCCCCATCAACATAATTTAGACTTTTCAGTAATATTTAAAGAACGAAAATAAATATTGACAGTTTGTGGTAGGCCCCTCCAGAGGGAGCCAGGCAACTGGGGCAGTTCTCCTCGGATCTCAATCTCAAGAGCGGCTACAGGCCCTAAGTGCAAGTGTTCCCTCGCACCAGCTCAAGACAGGCTGTCTCGGCAAATGGAGATCAAATAACTGAATCAGATCCGCTATCTTTGTTTAATCGACGCTGTTTATTTATTCGCTGAACGCTGAGCTCTTACACTGGGCCAGGGCAGGACACACGTCTTCACCCAAATAGTTATCTTCAGTCTCTCCGGTGAAGAACGGAGAGACTTGGCAAGTGCCACTCCCATATCATTTTCGCAACAAAGTTTGTTCCTTTTCTTCGTTTTCATGTCTACCATCCCCGAAAAGGATTGCTCGCAAAGATACGTTGTAACAAACGGTGTGAGTATCTCAAGGGCTTTCTTGGCAATAAGAGGGTACGCTACGATTTGGTGACACCAAAACGTTGAGAGCGTTGTTGTTCTGAAGAGTTGCTGTTGAACCTGGCTCTGCTGAAGTTCAATGATTTTGTCGAGGTATTCATCATTGACATCTGCTGTCGCAACACTAAACGTGAACGGCTGTCTCACCCATGCTGGATATGACTCTCTAGTGGGGAAGTATCCGTCGAGAGACTTTGCGAGCTCATCTAACTGCATGGCAATTGCTTGCTTCAGTTCCCCTGGTACAGAAATGTCTCCAATTCCAGACACGTCTTCGATCTTACTTACACAGTCGGCCAGCAGGGGAAAATTTGCGAAGTTATCATTGTCTGTTCGTCGCTTCCATAACGGTAGCTTTTTTTGAAAAGCCTTCAGGTTTTCTTCCGCTTCGATGATGTTGACTCCACCGCCCTGCATCTGTCGATTGAAATGATTGAGAGCATCGAAGATATCGGCCACGTACGCCAAAATGAGAATGAACTCAGAATTTTCGAAGCAATCTGCATGACAATGTTGGTGCTCTCGTAAAAACAGGGCTAATTCCACACGAAGGGCAAAAACACGATTCAGCAACTTTCCCCGGGATAACCACCGAACGTTAGAATGGTACAGAAGAACCTCGAATTCAGAGCCCATTTCATTACACAGCTCTTTGAAGATGCAGTGCTTCAGAGCACTATTTCGCACGTAGTTCACACATTCCACTACAATTTTTAATACTTCTGCCAGTTTTGGAGGCAAGGTTTTTGTTGCCAACGCATGCCTGTGCAGAACACAGTGCGTAACAATGATGTGTAGTGCATCGGCTTTCACCAACGCTCCAAAACCAGAGTTTTGTCCCAGCATGACTGGAGCTCCGTCCGAACAAACTGCAGAAACCATATTCCACAAAAGATCGTTATCTCTGAAGAAGTCATCCACAAGTTTCTTCACGTCGGCTGCCTTGGTTGTTGTTGTAAGAGGCTTACAAAATAAAAAAATCTTCCTTTATCACGTCGTCTTTCACATAGCGCACGAATACAACAAGCTGGCTTAGATTGGAAACGTCGATGGTCTCGTCGAGTTAGAGGCTGAATTTTGCTGGGCTTTAAATCAGATCTGCAACTACTTGAGCCAAGATGTCATCGCTCAAGTCGTCTGTTCTGCTGCTGATGGTGTCATTTGAAAGAGGAATTTGGGATAACTTATTTTCAGCAGCTTTTCCCAGCATGATATTCGCCATCTTCAACACAGCTGGTTTTACGAGTGTTTCACCAATGATGTGTGGTTTGCCCTGCTTTGCGATCAGGTACGCAACTTCGTACGAATGCTGTGAGGATTGGTTTGTCGATGGGTACAAAGCCGAGAACAGGCAGAGTAGTCTTTTCATCGAATCTGGGTCTCTTCACCTTGAATTCAGCGAGCGCTGTGTTTTTGTATTTCCCATCTCCATGCAGCTTTAGGAAGTGTTCCCTTAGTTTTGCCGGTGCTAGACTAGAATTGCTCAACTTGGCATTGCAAATCATGCATTGAGGACGCTGACTCCCATCACGTTCCGTTATACACGTGAATCCATATTGTACGTATTCGTCCGACCACTTTCTTTTTTTGCTCGACATAGTTAGTATGAAGAGATCGAAAGATTAGGCAGGAAATCACAAATGACGTACAATCACGACAGTCACAAGTCGACTACTAAGCGCACCAAGTTCCCTGCAGCACGTATATCAAGGCCAAGCGATGTGGCGTGATCAGCTGCAGCCAATGATGGCCAAGCGGAGCGTGACGTCACGAATCATACGACCTCCGCCGAACCTCTGAGACTGACTCACCGAACCCCTGGGGTTCGATCGAATCAAGGTTAAGAACTACTGTTTTAAACAAAACAAGCAGGTTTCATATTGCTTGTGATCACTTGTTCCCTGACGTTTACCAATCATCTCCCGCAGTGACTTGTGCCTCAACAGAGTGCATGCATGCATAACAGGTAGTCTAATTGCGCAGAATCATCCACGGTAAATATTAACCTAGCTGCTAAAACAAATGATTTTCCTGGAAGCAGGGAACGACAGAGCCATTGTACACTGTTCATCCTGGTTGAAACGCGCATAAGGAGATTTGCTTCATGGATTGCCGTATGTTTCGTGTTGATCCATCATGATGTAAGGTAGGTAAAGCAAACTTTTATTATTAATATAAACATTTATTATTTTAATATTTCAACGATCGGGATAGATTTTACGTGATGCAAAGACAAAACAGGAAGAACGCCATTCAAATTACCTTCGTGGAAACTGCTTTCTTTAGCAAATATGCATAATGTGGATTCGGCTCGGTTACTTACCCAACTTAAATTACTTATCTTGAAGTCTCAATGTATTAATACAAAGCGTCTCACTTAGATGAGTTTATGATAAGATATACGGTTTAGGTAACTTATGCCAGACTACACAAATTACCGGTGAATTCTCTTTCTTTTCAATGGCTAAGCTTCTCTTCTTATTTATTTGTATGTCAAATTATGAGCAGTCTCATGACGGCATTTAAACTCTAGAGTCTGGTAAAATTTCCAAACCTGTAGCTTCAGAGTTTTGCCCTTTTTCAGCTCACGGTTTCCCGACTGGGAAGTATTACATCTACCATATGGTAGAATGCTAACTGAGGAGATTCCAACTAGGATTTATTGCACCAAAGTAAATTCTTACATGTCATATTGTAATCAGTAGGCCGAACAATCGAAAGTTTTGCCAAGGTTATTTGTGGTCATCTCTCTTTCGGCCAGATGCAGATAAAAATGATCCGTAGAGTAGTTCAGGAAACAGCGGCAAGTACGCATACTGAAGGTAATGACCTTGCGATCATATGCTGGACACGGGGTTTTAATTCGGCTATGTTGTGAACAGGAAAAGGAAATTCGTGACATAATTCTGTACGAACGAGGTTAACCAATATAAACGATCTCGTATTCTGAATTTCATTTTCCATTTGGACAAACGCTTGAAAACCGTTAAGCACTGGAGCCATTTAAGCAGAACGTAAAATAACAGCAACGGTTTACTGCTACTTTATTTTGTAAATAATCAGAGCGTTCATGCGCAGCGATCAAACATGTTGCAAGAGAAGTGACCACTTCAATTAAACATTTCATATCCCATTATTTCCTAACTTTTACGAGGCTGGTGACACTGTGAAAATGATTTTTACGAACTCTCATTAATGACTACTTTACGAGCAACGGCTCCTTCGGATTAACGCAGTTACAATAATGATATTGATTTTAATGACTGCCAACAACAGCTGCGATATTACAACAAATGAAAACAGCTCAAAGCTTCTTAATGCAGTTCATGAGACCCAGAGTACTGTAGATGAATAAGCGCCCATACGAATGCATCCTTCTGTATCTGCTAACCACAGAACTATCTCGGACGTACGGAAAATTGACAGGGTTTACCTTCACTTCCGCCTTGATTCAAACAATGATCAACGAGCTCTCTGTCAATGTATTTGAATATTACCTACTTCTGACTGGTCAACGTCCACTCGGACTAAAATAGAGCAGGTTATCTTCAGCATAAACAGGTGATTAAGGACCATGTAAAATGTCATTTCACGAAATCCCTAATATTTTCCATTTGGAACTAAATAAGTATACCGTACACATTTTGCGAATTTCAAGTATATTTGTAATTTAGAAAATAGTCCAAATTTTTTTCTCAATGACTATTGAGAATAAATTGTGTTATGATTGACTTTTCGATTTACTTTGGTTTACTCCTTTAAAAATGACCAGTTTTAAAGTTTAGAATTTATTAATTTCTTTATGTAAATTCTAGAATAGTATTATGTAACCTAAAAAAAGCTTGTTTCTGTGAATGTGTTTTCAGATTAGAGCGGTGGATGTGGTTTGGTATGTTAATCCAACTTATTGTTTGTATCCTGGACTCGTGATTCAAATGTACAGTCCATAATCCTCCATAATCAGACGCGTAGCCAGCTCGATAATTGGGGGGCCCTTATTCATATATTCGTGTTCACAGACTGTAAAAACAATCGATTTCAAAGGAAATGGAGTAATGCCGAACACGAATATATGAATAAGGGCCCCCCCCCCCCCAATTATCGAGCTGGCTACGCGTCTGTCCATAATTTAATAACTACTTTTCACATAATTGGAAAAAAATTCAATTTGTATTGGATGTGCTGTCCGTTCATAAATATTGGGACATGGTAATACATAAAGATGACGACTGTTATAACAACACTTTATTTGAGTTAACAGTGTAACAATGTTCGAGAAGGATTAGAGAAAACTTTCCATGCATATTTGGCAAAGCATTCACATAAAACCGGTGCACAGAACTAGTAATGTTACGAATGCTGTGCCAAACAAGTGCAATTCCTCGAGAATAAGTGCCAATTCAAGTTAAATCCAATCGATTTAAAAACCTAAATGATGACCTTAATCATAAAAGAACCATGCAATAAAGTATAGTTACACTGATGGTTCCAATAATAATAATTATATCATTATCATCATCAACAAACAACAACAACGACAACAATGGAACCATTAACATCCTGATTTATCCAAAACTCTGATATAGCTAGCTTGGTTGGTGATGGAGTGGCTAGGGAACTTTTTCAGTTCCTTTTTTTCGGGCAACGCAGAACCCACAACTAATTCCGAAAATCTACCTTCCGACCAACCATTACCAGTCTCCAGTGAAGAAAATGTTCTTCATATAAGACTTATCCAAAAGGAGCAATCCGTGGCTAGTTTATGGAAAAATGACCCCAATACGAGTGCCGAAAGCGAAGTGTCTAGTGAGGAGTATGTTGATGCAGGAGATTTCCAAGAAAAGCAGTCCACTCTTAATTCTAGGAAAGACGATCCATCAGAACGATTGGACAGCAAAGCGCAATCCAGCAATCACGAAATCGCGGCTAAATCCTCCAATGGAGATAAGACCGATGAACAGATTCAACCTATTGAGTTAAACGGGTTGAATGAAGAAGCGTCAGTGTCGCGTACATTAGAATCTAAACCGGTCTCTTCGAGTGTAAGTAAGGACTCAGCAGGACTCTCGAATGAAAATGAACACAAATTTACTTCATTATTACGAAACCTCCACTTAAATCGAAAAGAAAAGTTTACTCTGAAGTCAGCTCTCACAGTGGATTATAATACATTAAGTGATGAAACATTAACATCCCCTAGTGAAATCCCAAAATATATTTTACAAAAACTAATGATAGTAGATTACCGTGCACGTGCTTTTAAATTAGAAAACATTAGGGGAGAATTTAGTGACTCTGAGAAAGGCAGCGATGAAGACGACGATCAGGACAAGCAAGATGGAACAGGAGCGGTTAATCCGATGGACGCTTTCCTTGCTCTTTTCCACTGTTGCGATGATTTTCTGAGACAAGATCTGGCTATTAAACTAACTGCTTGCCAACTTAGCGTTCCTTTCCTTCTACCTCATCCTGACCAACCTAGCCAAGATATCACCATGTTATTGTGGGCTTTGAAAGGGATCAAGAAATCATGGAAATCAATTGACGATAGCAGCGAATCATTCACAGATCGCCAAGCATTCGTGATGGGACACCCATTTCCAATTGTTTCTTTTGTTCGAGTTGGACAAAATGGAATGTCGAAATCGAAATTACTTAATGGAGTCATCAGTGACATTAACGGGCATCGTGATTTCTTTTTCCACAAAGATTGCAAAGGTGGTGGAGTTGAACGCAAAATTGTTGACGGATTGGTGGAGCTCTGTTGGTATCTTCCAGGAGGGAGGAAACAGCAGGCATTTGAACGAGAAATTTGTTTTGCAAACTTGAGAGGGGACGCTCAAAAGTTTACCAAGCAGTTTGCTGTGCTCTCAAAAATCTCTGTTGTGATATTCTTACTGCTTCCTTCTGAATACCCGGAGTACTCGACGCAGCAATTTCTAGCTGAAGCCACGAGAAACGAAGGAAAAGTTGTCTTGGTTTTTAATCAAAAGCGAGAAAGAAAAGCAAAACAATTCTTTGATGACCTAAAGAGTTCGAATCAAGACAAAGTTTCAATAATCACAAGAGCCTCAAAAAAGAACAAGGATGATTTTGTGGTAGCAATTCGAGCCAAGGTTGGAAAACATGCTAAAGAGGTCAAGTCTTCACCTTTGGAAGATCTCAGTTCCCTTGCCGCAGAACTCAAGATCACTGTCGATAAGAGCACTTGCGATGTTAAAGCTTGGTGGTACGAACACGTGGCCATGTGGTTCAAAGATGGCCCTAAGAGTGCCAAGTCACTCTTAAAGCTGCAATCAATGGTACCAACGATTGCAAGCCTGGAACGAGAAAACTTTCGTCCTACACGTCGGGGTAATAAATCTGTTGAAGAATACAGCAACGAAATTCACAGCAAAATACAGAATGCAAGAATGTTTCAAAAAGAGTCACTGAAAGAAATGGACGAAGATGTTCGTAAATCCCTGATTTTTATTTCATTGATGAGTGAGCAGAAACTTAATTACACTCTGACTGCTTTAAAACACGACCTAGACAGCATGTCTCTCACAGTTTTGGCTCCACTTCAAGCGGAATATCGCCAATCTTGGCTTGAGATCCTACAAAATAGGAGAGAAAAAAGACGACGAAAATATACAAATGATCCTGAAAATGATGACCAAGAATCTTCCTGCAAAAACCGTCTTCAAGATCTTGAAGAAGTCATAAAAGAAAGCTCATTTGGTGTAGAGCATATCTTCCGAGAGATGGCACAAATATTTCATCATACAGAAATTTGTTTAAATGATTATGCAGGTGCAGCAGCTCAGGTACTTTTCTCAGGCCGACCCCTGGAACTGATGGATGGAGACTCCTCGTACATTTCACATAAATGGTTTCACGAGGTGTTCGAAAAGCTTAAAACCATGACAGAAAACGCAAGACTATTTGTAATTTCTGTCTTAGGAATCCAAAGTTCTGGTAAATCTACAATGTTAAACACGATGTTTGGTTTGGAGTTCCCTGTAAGCGCGGGTCGATGCACGCGAGGTGCGTTTGCTAGTCTCATTCCCCTTAGCGACTCCCTTAGACGTAAGTCGAAATACGACTATCTTTTAGTAATCGACACAGAGGGACTTAGAGGCTCAACGGAGCCACTGTTGAGACAACACGACAACGAGTTAGCCACTTTTTCTATAGGTATCGCAGATCTTACTATAGTCAACATTTTCGGGGAAAATTACAACGAAATGAAGGAGTTCCTTGAAATAGCCGTGCATGCCTTTTTGAAAATGAAACTTGTCAAAGAAAAACGAATGTGCCAGATCGTCCATCAAAATGTTGCTGCGATCGACGCTTCAAATGAACTTGCAACGGAGCGTATGACTTTAAGAAAGAAACTTGATGAAATGACCAAGCTTGCGGCCATTCAAGAAAACTGTGAAGGCGAGTTTGAAGAATTAAACGATGTCCTCACCTTTAACGAAAACGAAGACGTATCATACATTCCAAGCATTTTGCAAGGATGCCCACCGATGGCACCAATGAATCCTGAATATGGGAAAGCCGTTCAGAGGGTCAAACACAAGATCACTGAATTAATTTGTTCACCAGAAAGATCTCCAGTTTCCATTTCGCGGTTTCAGAAACGAGTCGATGACCTGTGGAATGCCATACTTCGTGAGAACTTCATTTTTAGTTTTAGAAATACGGTAGAGGTTCGAGCGTACAGTTCTTTGGATCAAAAATTCCTTGAAGAGTCCGTGAAGACAATGATCACCGATATGGCTGAGTTGGAAAAGGCAGCATCAGTAGCTCTGATGAGAAGCCCCTCGGAATGTAGAAACGAAATCTGGCAAGTGCAGAAACAACAAATTCGTGAAACAGCGGAAACCCTGGCAAAGAGAATGGAGAGCAAAATGGAAGAGTTTTTCGACACAAGTGAAGACAAGACTACCTTGGAACAATGGAGAGAAAACACGATGATTAAGATTGGACAACTCAAAGTAACTCAAGAAGATGAAGTAATAAAAAATTGCAAGGCAGTTTTTGATCATTTACAAAGTCGACAAGAAATTGACAAGTCGAAACTTGTTTACAAAACAAAACTCCTTGAGAACGCAAAGAAATTTATTACATCTGTTGAAGCAAGTGACGACGAGAACGCTTGCGAAGAAAGATTTGAAGACGAATGGAGGAAATGGATTAACCAGGTACCTGCGAATGATGTTGAAAAGATAGATGTTCGTCGAGAAATTATATATGTTCTTTGTAATGCAGGAAACAAAAGGCTTAACAGCGTAATTTATGACAAGTGTAAATCAAAAAGATATGACATCAAAAGTTTCGGAAACTCTCTGCCATGTTTTGATTTTAAGTTATGCACATGGGAAAGAATTAAAAACATTTTCATTCATAATCCCCAACTTGAACAAGATGCCAGAATTATCCTAGATAACGCGATTAAGTCTGCTATAGCTTTTGCTAAAGACATGCAGGGTTCAGGTGCTCGTTGTAGAAGAAGGGATCTTCAGCAACTGTATCATATTATCTTTGATACATTGAGAACAGAAACGGAAACTAGGCCATTTAAATTTCGGGACGAAACAATAAGTGACATTTTACTCCACAGTTTTGCCAAAACCTATCGTATTTTTGAAGAGATGGAAGATAAGTATTATCGCGAACACGACATTAAGTTAGATCTAGAAACAAATCTGAAACCAGATCTTAAGACTTATTTTCTCAACCAATGCAAGAAAATGCAAAAGGAAATAACTGCAGCCTCTTTGTTAGTAGAAGTGCTTAAGAAGGCGATTCAGTTAGACATTAATCAGAGTATGGGTCCGGGAGTGGCGAAGGAACTTTTAAAGATAAGCAAATTCCAAAGCAAAGGGCAGTTCCATGCTGAAGTACTAATAGAACTGGGAAAGGAAGGTGAATTTTCGGGTTACGTACCTTATCTTCGTAACCCAGTAGCGTTTCTCCAAGAAATGCTGCAAGTGTCAATTGTGAACTACTGCATAATAGAAGACAATCCTTCAGTAGTTTCGTTGCTTGAGAAACAAATCGAAAACAAAAAAAACATGGTTTTTAGTGTTATTTCAAACGCCAGTAGACAGGTAAGTGAAGAAGGAGGTGGGATTCATGACTGGATAGAACAATTCATGGAAAATTGCTCAACGCTCGCCATTACCAGGGATATGTTGTCTTTAGTTACGATTGACGAAGACCTCAAGGATTTCGAGTTATTTGAAAATCAATTATTAGCAATGCTGAACGACGTATATCAAGAAATAATTGATCGTGGTGTCAGTGAAGATGTCCTCAGTGAATGGCAACCTCAACCGTACGATAAAGTTGTTGATTTGATATTTGGTTGTGATAAGTGCTGCCCATTCTGTAAGGCTCTTTGCGACCAAACAATTAAGAACCACGATTGTCAACATTCAACGAGAAATCACCGTCCTAAAGGTATAACTGGCTACGGTTGGGTGGAAACGAATGAGCTTAATACAACAATTTGTACCACTGCGGTGGCCAGTGAAGCACGTTTTAGGAACGTGGACACCTCAATGAAATGGCATCCTCATAAGGAGTATCAAACGGTCAACGACTTCTACAAATCTTGGTGTATCGCACCAGATCCTTCGTTTGAGGCATCTTCTTATTGGAAGTGGTTTTTAGCCACTTACTCACGAGAATTAGCCGAACATTACAAAAGAAAAACTCCGCCAATTCCAGAAGGTTGGAAGAGTATATTGTTTGAAGAAGCAAAAAACCAGATTCGAAAGCAGTACAACCTTGCATAAGTGTCTACATGGGGTTACTGATTTAGTAATATTGTTTAGATTAAATATCACTTTATAGACTTAATAAAACCTTTGTTATACATGTACATCCTCTACGTTTACTGTGTAGTACGCTACACTTTGACAAATACCTTTAGCGATTAGTTCATTGACTTTTTGCTGTAAATCTTACCAAATGATCGTCATTGGGTGGGGGATCTGAGGGCTAATTCACCTCATGTTATGTCATTAATTATAACAGACGTCTACTTTAATATGCTTAGTTCACGAAACTAGACCACGTACTTAATTGACTTTAATATGTGTAGATTACCAAACTATGCCACACATTTTAATTTGTGTAGTTTACCAAACTTTACACCGTTTAATGTGCTTAGTTTACCTAACTTAGATATATAGCTTAATATGTGTAGTTTACCAACCTTTGTCATTTGAAATATGTGTAGTTTAACAAACTTTGAAATGTAGATTAACGCGTGTATTCGCCAAACATTAAAATGTATTTTAATGTGTGTAGTTTACCAAGCATTGCCATCTACCTTAATGTACGTTTACCACGCCAAGTTTACCAAGCATTGCCACGTACGTTTTAATGTGTGTAGTTAAAGAAACTTTGCCACATACCTTAATGAGTTACCACGAGACTTCGCAAAACTTTGGTGTAAGTATACTGCCAAACATCGAGATGAACTTTAATGTGAGTAGTTTACCAAATTCTGCTTTGTACTCCAATGTGTATACATTACGAAGCTATGCCATGTACTTTGACATGATGCGTTTAGTTTACCAAGCCTTGACATGTACTTCAATGTGCGCAGTTTACAAACATTGACATATATTTTAATGTGTGCAGTCCACTTAACTTTCACATGTAATTTAACGTGCTTAATTTCCTACATTTTGACATGTACTTTAATGAGTGTAGTTTACCAAAACGTGTGTAGGCCAGCAAACTTTGACATGTACCTCATTTTGTGCAGTTTACCAAACGTACAAGAGTATTACGAGATGTCAAAGGTTTACCGATTTTAGTCAGGTACATTTATGTGCATTTATGTACATTCGTGTAGATTTGTGCACATTTATACTCTAAGGTACAAATTATTTGTTCATTAAAGCAAATGACTATTCAACCCTTTCACGACTAACGGCAAGTACTCTACAATTTTACTCTGGCTAATGCCAGACGATTTTACTCGTCAAGGGAGGCTTCCAGTCGCGAAATTGAATAGTCCACACTACGAACAAAGTTTCTCTAATATTCGTGAAAGCGGAACAGAGTTTCAACTCTATTTTCAAGTTTGGGAAAGCCCCAAAGCCAAAGGGATTATGGAAACGTTTTATAACCCGCATGAATGTGAAAGTTCAGTGAAGATATTCGGTTTTATATCAAATAATTTACATACCTTCGTGTAAGTGTGGTATTAAAGATTTTCAATTTAAGCTTTTTCCCATAAAATGTAATTACCTACCATGGGTAGTATTAAGGTATAATATGTTCTTGTTCCGCTTTTACTCAAAATCTAATTGCATTTTGGAGGAAATCATATTTAGTTTAATCAGTAGAGACATAAGCAAGACTGAAGGTCTTGAATGCTTTTAAAGCATTATTACGATTTATATGATGAGGTGTATAGCCATGCGGTGATATTTTAAGCGTCGCATAAACACGATGAAAAGGATTTGTACGTCACTTGGCTTTTATTCCTTCAATTGATGACGATGGCTGTATGTGTTGACGCTGGCGAACTCAAATGCACATTCGATTATGGCCTGTCAGTTAATAGTTAACGATAACCTTGTCAGTCATATTCACATATTTGCAACACGTAACGGCGAACGTCTGCTAATGTAAAACATTTCATGATAAAGCTAAACAAAGCAGACTTTCAAAGTTGCGAAGTCATAAAAGATCAGACATACATAAAAGACTTTCTGGTGTACATAAAATATTGACAGTTCTGTGCTTTCGGTCTTGGCTACTTTTCAATTGCAAAAAGAAACTTTTGATGTAATGAAAAACAGAAATGAACAGGTACAAACAGAGGAAATACATCCATCTTCTTTTAAAATCAGTTCGACCACCTTCTGGATTGCCTTCATGAAAAGATTTCACGATTAAATTCGATTATTAAAGAAGTCGGATAGCAGTTCCCACCAATCTTCGAACCATGTCCACATCATCCATCCATTATTGTCCTGACAATATAATACTACTATTGTGGTTGATCATGAAATTCTCTCTTCATATTGTGGATTACCCTTCAAAACCTCACCTTAAGCATCTATGTATAAAGCCTTAAAACAAGAATTGTGGATACGATTATACAAGGACAAAAGGACATAAACATCAACAATAAAAAGTCAACTAAAGACTAAACCTACCAACAAGTCACCGTTCGCTATATCCTGGCTTCTCTGTTCACCAGAGCTTCAAAACTCTGTTTTCAAGAAAGTAAACTTACTGTGCCCTTGGCATAAACATTGTTCCAAATGTGAGTTTTGCTGCAAACCCAACGTGAAATGTGATGTAAATTTTAAGGTTCTCGGAGAAAACCGCGGAAGTACTTCTAAAAATACATTCGATGGTCACATGTGTACCTCAAAGTACGGCTGATTGCAACATTCAAGATGGCTCTGCGAGAACGACTATAAACTCACTACCAATCCATCATTCCATGGTCAAAATATCTCGTCCATGTGGAAACGTACGACCCATGGTCATTAATTAATGGAACCAAACCAAACACCACGTTGGCATGAAGAAAATTCCAACCGTCATCTCTTATTTGTTCGTCTATTAAAACACGCCTAGTTTACGTTCCTGTCATAAAGTCATTATCTACCGGTAAATAATACCCACGAACATTTGATATCTACTCAAACTGTTGTGCAGAAAATGTGAACGAAGAACTTGCAATGACTTTTTTACCATCTCTGACAATGTGGCTTCCTCAGGAGAACCAATTCATCATACCTTTTGTATTCCAGTTAGTCCGGTAGCATCAGCAGTTTCCAGAATTTGCGTGACGAAATGGATACTTCGGAACAACTTTTCAGAAATCTAACTGTTCGATACCAAGTATGTCTTGGATTTATGATTTAACGCAACTTTAAACTATGCACCCACAAAAGTTATCGTGAAAGCTGAGACAAATAAAGATCCATTACATCACTTTCTGCGCTGTAATTAATCCAAGATCGTATTGATGGACATGTCCTACGATACCTACTCATAAAGACGATCACAAAGAAAGCGCCTCTCGCTAAAGACATCAATCTGAATGAAGCACTACATAATAAAGCTACGCCACAACACCGCAAAGTAGATCAAGCTCTAGGCAAACCGTGGAAAACACTTATTGATTAAAAAGAGACGGGTGAAAATGATTCTCTCTATGTGTACCAATATGCTTCTCGTTTTCTGTTATTCGTGATATTACACGTTTCCCATTACAAAGTTGATTAGCCAAGACAAAAAGTCCTACGATATTTTAATACAATGACTCAGATCCTTATATCTACATTATGTACATCAGTTAGGCAACCAGAATTTATGTGAACACTGATTCATAAAGCCAAACGTCCCTAACACCAGTTTCTGCGCTAAAATAAAAATATCGTGCACTTTGTTGCGACAAAAGAAAATCCTTTTCAACCTAAACTCACCGCCTTTTAATTTCTGTAGTTTTGTAATGATATAACAGTAAAATAACAAACTTGCGATTCAAGTTTGTCAGGTCTCAAAACAATTACGTCATCAGATTTTAACACCGCTGAAGCGATGTGACCTTGAAGAAAAAGGAGGAGGCAAGTCACGGGATGAACATCCATTCTGCATCTTTACAAACGAGTAACTTCTGTATGTGTTTTTAAATAACTTGAAAGATCTGCTGAATAGCTACTACTGAGTCTAACTGCATGAACATCAGTTCTAATGAAGGAAAATAAGCATTAGTAACTTTTTTTAGATATTTCTAATTCAAAATGCAGAATGGAGTTATGTCTTGTTGCCAGTCTCTTTTGACAGATAAGATCACGTTGAGGTGTAACCAAAATGTGGGAAAGTCAAATATATCAGTAGATTTTAAACATTTTAAAAACTGAGCATTTCAGCGGTTGATTCATCAAAACTCGTAACACTTTCATCCTAAAAACCAAAAACCAAAACAAAACAAAAACAAAAAACGGAAATGAAAAGGAAAAAGAAATAAAAAAATTTTAATCTCTGGGTGATTGACTTTTTCATATTGTTGCATCATTTCTAAAATCTTGGCAGCGTTCTTGTTGAACAAAAATGTACTCAGTACAGTAGGTGGTGTCGACAAAAAACGCAATTTTTTTTGTCGATGTATTTTCAAATTATCAAGCCGCACCGAATAAGTTACTTTGGCTGGAGTGTATTTGAGGTTAAGAATTAGAATTCCTAATCTTTGTAGATCCTTTCAGACACGGAGTAGTTGATTTAGAGATAATGTAATCATCAACTTTGTCAATTTTTCCTGCATGGTAGATATCAAGATCAATCTTGACTTGACCTTATAAATTTGTTTACACAGTTTCACCATGTAATCATATTAAAACAGCACATTATGTAAATGATTCAGAAGTTTTGCATGTTTTTGTGTTTTACAGAGTGGTGATCTTGTTAATTTGTAGATATGGTTCATTTGAACAAAAGGGCAGGAATAGTCATGCATTGCATATCCAGGGTGTCTCAATCAAGTTGCAGGAAGCAGGGGGTTGCATGAAGCAGGGGGGCTGGCATCTCCTAAATATGGGAAGATTGGGCAGAGCCACCTTAAGTATTTGATATTATTTACCACTCTCAATCCCATATCAACACTTCTCCAAAAGAGAGCATTTTATATGGCATTTTGTAACCATTAGAATTCTGTAAATTCCCATCCGAAAATACAAGAAATAGCATTTCAGAAACTTTTGATTTCAAAATTTCCTGGGGGAGCATACCTTCACAGTCCCAGAAATTTTTCAGCCCCTGTCATGAAACATCTTCCTATGACCTTGTACATAGATTGTGGATGGCACCTGTATTATGAGGTACTAGATGCACAGTGTATTAACCATCATTAGCACACTTGCCTGACAAATAGTCAGATATGGGTTCTGCAGCACAAATGAGGGTTGGAG
Organism: Heliopora coerulea; assembly: GCA_030142905.1. Classification (NCBI taxonomy): domain Eukaryota; kingdom Metazoa; phylum Cnidaria; class Anthozoa; order Scleralcyonacea; family Helioporidae; genus Heliopora; species Heliopora coerulea. The sequence continues at coordinate 74,264 of JASJOG010000501.1, forward strand.
TTGAATTTACTCTACATGTGTAATAAAATGCTTTGGTGCTTATACCTGTTGCCCATTGTCAGCATGCTTGTGTGGGATAGTGTCCATTTTACTTCTGCTGAGTAACAGAACATGCAGCACAGTACCCACAATGCTATTTGGAAACACATGGGACAATAACCAATTTACCCATTGCAAGTTATAACTGCTGGGACACAGGGCTGATCATGTTCCTTAATAGCATAGTTAACCTAATTATGGGCAAAGACACAATTTAGTATTTTACACTAACTAATGCCACATAATTTTACTCATCACAGGGATGAGCCCTTGGCATTAAAGGGTTAATATGGATTGGCACCTAATCTCAGGCACAGTATTTTTCATGCCATCTGGGTGCACAACTAATTTGGGCTAGTACCAAAATTAACTCCTTGTGAGTAGTAACTGTTTGGGCACAGTACCCATCAAGTTCTCTATGAGCATACCTAACATGAGTTGGTATCCAGCTTATGCAATGAGATTTGCAATGGTTATGTAGCAAGAAGTTGACTGTAATTATTCTTTCTGGCAATGCTTCTGGCACATTACTGATGAGGGATGTACACTTTGTTTTCAGTGGTTTGGTCTTACAATTCAGATGTGTCCAAAAATTGTGAGACTTGATTCCTAGTGTAACATTAGCTTTGCTAATCATAAGTAATAATAACAGCTTTGGCATAGTGTACATGATGCTTTCTATTAGTAAGGCTGTGGGATAGGTACCCAAGTCACTGACTATGAGTGATAGTTGCTTCTACACTGGGATCATTATGGTCAATGTAAGCAAAGCTAACAAGAGGTTTATGCTCAGCTTATTCTTGGTAAGTAATAACTCCTTGGGCAAAGTACCCAAGATTCTCACCATAAGCACAGCTAATATGGGTTGATACCCAGTTTGTTCACAGTAAGTATCAACACCTTGGGTACAGTACCCATCACACTCATTATGAGGATGGCTAAAGAGAGTGGCTTGCCACTATGCTGCATGGGTCTTATTTTCACTTTTCATCCACCAGTCAACATTTTCCAGTAGGTTTTCAACCATCTTCAAAACCGGCAATCAAAACATAGTACATTAAAAACTCCGCTGTAGAAGCTACCACAATTTTGCTAAAACCTAAACTCTCATGTACATAACTACTAAACTTCCATTGGAAACAATGGACATACCTTCAAATTCAACCATGTTGACAATGTGACCTGAAAGAGGCAAAATCTCCGGGTACTCCTTTCGGCGCTAAAGTATAAAGAAGAAATATTGGCCCGACCTGAGTAATTTTAGAAACCAAACCTGCATCCTAACTTACGTTTTGACTTTAACTTTAAACCTATCAATTTTTTGAACGATGTGAAATGGATGATAAGCAGGAAATGTGGCGAAGTATAGACCGTGTATTTTGTATTGGGGATTTCTGCCCGGGATATAATTCTGTGCTACCGAGTCCACGATCATTTCGGACAGGTACAGCAGAAGTATAGTAAGAGAAATAGTGGTTGAATAACAAGATTTATATAAATCTTGTTAGTTTTTAGAACTTTGCTGCATCGATCGAGATCATATTGTATTTAAGGAAGATGTCCATGACCGTAGATTAACATTCTATTTAGTGGTGTGAACGCTCACCAATATTAAGAGCCAAAGGTTAACTACATGTAGATGATATAAACCACCGGAATCTGGTCTCTGGCAGTCTGCAAAAGAATTTTTTACGATTCACTATGACCATTGCAATTGGATTTGAAGGGAGTGCAAATAAAATTGGTATTGGCATAATCCAAGATGGAATTGTACTGTCAAATGTGAGAAAAACGTATATTACACCACCAGGACAAGGTATGGTATCATTGGTATGCACTTGAAAAATTAATAATGAGGTTATCTCTTCCAGGCAACGTAAACCTGCTGTCCACCAACTTGACCTTTCATTCATGGTTCAATTGACATGGCCAGGGTTATGTTTTTTTCTGGGGGTAATTAACCCTCAAAGGTTTTATATCAGGGCAGTCCAGAATAATGCACCAGACACCATTCCATGTGCTCAAAGCAGATGTCTGGCATGGATGTGAGAAAATGGTTGTGTGTTAGTTGGAGGCCTTGGTATATCTTTGGAGTAGAATGAAAATGGAATGCACCATGTGGGAATGGTCTTGGGACCATTTAGTGAGTGATCACCTGATTGTCCCTTTTGTTGCGAGTGTTTGAGATGGAAGTAGCACGTTGTCCTATCCACGTTAAGCAAAGTAAAATTTCTGCAAACTATTTTTCACTGCTGAATTAGTTTGGAGTCATTCATTTGATATTTTTTATTTTGGATTTTCAAAGATTGTCTATTGTATCTGCGGTATTTAATAGAAAATGTCATGGAAAGAAATGAAATGATATTCATTTTCTTCTTATTTTTTAAATGTAGGGTTCCTTCCCAGTCAAACTGCAAAACATCATCAGGAACATATCTTAGAGATTCTTCACAAGTAAATTATTAAATTCCAGTAGTTTTATTTTTACAGTTTAATGAAACATACATCCATATATATGTAGATGAAAACTAACAAGTAATTTAGATTTGTAAGAATTATTTTCACTTGTATAATGTTTAACACTAAAGCACTTTAATTATTCCTCTGCAGGTAGCACTGGTAAATGGTGTTACCCATAAATATACAGTACTTGTATTAAATATATGAATGTTGATTATCTATTTATATTATTTCAAACTTGAAATTATGAAGCTTTACCATCATTTAATTGCAAGTCTTATATACTTGGAAGAGCTCTGGATGAAGCTAAAGTCAAGCCCAAAGACATTGATTGTTTATGCTTTACAAAAGGTACATGTACACACACAGTCTGTAATTGTATTTGTTTTTTGATAAATTTAAAATATATAAATGTTTTATTGTGATTACCCTTTGGCTATGATAGAACTACTGTACTCCTTTAACTATAACACCTTAATTTCTGGAGCTGTCTTGTATTAACTAGTTGAGGCATAAGCAGGTCTTTCCTCAGTGCAACTACAGTGCAGTTGTTTATGTTTCCCAATTTACTTATAATGGCAGATATTCACTAGCACAATAGAGTAAGTGTATAAATCTGTTGGATTTATTTTATCTACTGGTACATGTAATATGCTTCATCAACCCATTGATGGTCAAGGGTTCTCTTTAGAATTTTACTCCCACTAATGCTAGAGGATTTTATTCAGCAGAGATGTCTACCCCTAAATGGGTTAAACACGTATACAAAATACCAACAGCGAGTAATGAAATATAATGAAAAGAAGACATGTCCTATATATTTTCCATAAAGAAATATAATGGTGACATTTTACTTGGAAAATTACACCACATTGTCTTATATATAGCAGATATAACTATTTTCAAATTTTGAGTAAACATTTTGCAATGTCATGGAATGAAGTATGTAAAACAGCAGCTTAGTCATTATTGCATTCTTTATTATGAATTACGTTTGAATTTAGGCTGAGATAGCTTTTTTTATTTTTCACAAAAGTGACCATTATTTTTTTATTGCACATATTTAACAAGTTAAACTTAATCAATTTTCTTGGTAAATCATTAGGACCAGGCATGGGTGCTCCACTTGTCTCAGTTGCAGTGGTTGTAAGAACATTGGCCCAACTTTGGAAGAAGCCAATGGTTGCAGTTAACCACTGCATTGGGCATATAGAAATGGGACGACTTGTTACTGGAGCAGACAATCCTACTGTGCTTTACGTGAGTGGTGGTAACACCCAAGTAATTGCTTATTCACAAAGACGATACAGAATCTTTGGTGAAACTATTGATATTGCTGTTGGCAATTGCTTAGATAGATTTGCCAGAGTATTAAAGGTACTGAATCATGATAGAATTCAAGCTATGCAGAAGTTCTTGAGTTTATTAAAATGTGAATTACTTTTCTAGCTTTAAATTGATCTAGCAATTAATCATCATTTTCAAACCAGTGGAAATAGGTATAATTTTTGTAATTGAGGACAGTTTATTAGTTGAAGCCCATTGAACATGAAGCTGATGCTTATTCTATTTATCTACACTGTAGCTATCCAATGATCCAAGTCCTGGTTACAACATTGAACAAATGGCTAAGAGGTTAGGAGGATACATTTTTCTGGTACATACAGTTTTTTGAATAGAAACAAATATGGAATTTTAACTCAGTTAATGTGATTCAGTATCAGTAATTTCTTTTTGATGATTTTGTTCTAGGGGTAAAAAATATATTGAATTACCCTACACAGTTAAAGGAATGGATGTGTCTTTCTCAGGAATTTTATCATATATAGAGGTACTAAGGCTGGGCTTCAGTCACCAAATCTATAAATTTTCATCTTTACTGATAAATATCTAGCATTTCCCAATTACAATTAAATCCTGTGTGACTGGGACAAAGAATGTATGCTTTTGTTCGCAGTTGAAAATATTGAAAGGATAATGTAAAAGGTATACCAGGGTTATTAGTATTTTTAGGGTTTTGTGTACTATAACATGTGGTGTATGGTTGTTGTGAAGATTCTTAAGGAGTACATGAAAAGGAATCTGCTATTAGTTTCAAAAAATTTCACAGAACTTTGTGATTTTTTTCCATAGATTTATTATTACCATAAATCTAGTAATCTTGACAAATCCTAGAGAATTTATTGGAATTGTCTCAAACTGAGAATGTTTTCAAGATTTTGTATGTTATAGTATATAATGGTATGACACTTAGGACAACTTCCTTTATTTGTACTTATGCTGTAATTCTACATGTATCCTTGTATATGCTGTAATAATGTATATGCTGTAATATGCTACATGTATATGCTGTAATAATACATGTATCCTTGAATTTCTGGTACTAAGAATTGATCTTTGTGCAGAGTACAGCTCATAAGATGCTGAAGACAGGTGAATGTACTGAAGAAGACCTGTGTTTTTCACTGCAGGTAATTTCTACTGGTTTGAACCTGGAATGGCCTTGTTTGAAAAGCTTTAATGACATATAAGCTATAAGTTAATGCAATGCTATGTGCAGTAAGCCCTGAAGGAATTGATTTTTGAAACATAAATTGCAAAAATGGGAATTGCAAGCAGAATCAGTTAAAAATGAAAGTTTTAGAGGGACCAAAACATATTAATTACAACCATCCCTTGATCTCCATTATGAAGCAAAAATGTTGGTCCACATGTGATTTAGGTGAATGTACAAGCTATTTGCTGTTAGATGATGATTTTATTGATGGTAAGCCACTGTTGAATGTTAGGTAATTTTTGATAATTTAGAAGATGTTCATTAGATCTCCTTTTCATATTGTTTTCTGAGACATAAAGTGAATGTCAGTGGACTACCTTGAGAAGAGCAAAAAGTAATTTTAATCTGTTCCATATTCAGGTTGAAGCCAATCGTGGCTCCGACTTGGGCCACAGTATCTACAACTGTAATAATGTTTACTCAAATTTCCTCAGAAATAATTACAGTATACTTCAGCAATATAATTTTATTTTTAGGAAACAGTGTTTGCCATGTTAGTGGAAACAACAAGTACTGTGCTTATTTAAAACTGTTGTCGATTCTTGAATATTATTTAAAAAATCGCACAAGAAAAGAATAAAGAAAACGCGTGTGTCTTTTGGCTGCTTGAAAATGGCTACCTTTTTTGTCTTCAACTTGTCTGTTTTTTTATCTTGGCTTCAAATTGTCTTTTTGTATGTAGCGATCAGTTGTTAAATGTTAACACACACCCCGATCTTCATGATACAAAGAAGTCAAGCACGTCGATGTTTATTCCTAGATATGTTCTCGCGTTCCCATTATGTCAGCGTTACATGTTATATTTGTGCATTATCACTAGCGGCTGCATGCTATACTACTATAGGCTTGTATCGCTTGTGTCAGGTGTGAAAGTTTCTCACTTACTCAACTGTTTTATTTTGTAGAACGTGCCATGGCGCATTGCAACTCAAACGAGGTCCTAATTGTTGGAGGAGTTGGTTGTAAGTACGATTTAAGTTAAAAGAAAAATGACCATATGAAAACTAACCGTGCTTGCAAAATTTATCCTTGTAATATCCAATTGGCACAAAATCTGTTCCTTAATTTACAGGGAAGCTTTTCATCCGAGGTAATTTTTAGCGTGACTTCATAACGCTAGTAGTGTTCACCTTTTCCCGACTGATGATGAGTATTATTTTACTCTGTCTAACACCTGATGATTTTACTGGTCAAGAGAGAACTCAGAGGCCGGTTGTTCCAAGCACGATTAGCGCTAATCTAGGATTACCAGTTAACCTGTTGCTTTGGTTTCGTTTAATTTGATTAAAAAATCTAGTTTAAATTTCATAGCTTAAAACCCTTTTGTATACGCCCGAAATCTGTTAAAGAAAATTCCAACTTTTTTGAGCAGCATAACCGGAAAGTTGTGCACAAAATTTTCGCTAGTCCTGGTTTAAGCCAATTGCCTTCTGAACAACCAGGCCCTGGTCGCGAAAGTGTTAATCCCTAAGATGCCAATAATATGTTTCTTGGTTATGAGAATCCAAGTCCTAGGCGGCAACGTTGAGGCTTTGGATGAAATTGATTGACATTAAGTTCTGTAAGAAACCCAAGTGTTGATCCGAAAAGGCGCTTGTAAACTTATCGATTATCAGAGGGACGAAAACTAATTATCTGGGGATGGTTACCTCCTATATTTTTTGATGTGCTCATACTAATGCTGAGAATGGTCTTGAAGATATATCATTTCAATCAAACGGACAGCACTTCTCTCGCAAATATTTCGATCTCCTGTTGGTGGGCGAATGATGCAAATGATCTTTGGTGGTCTCAAATCAAGTGTTCCACAACAAACAACTTTCCCGAAAACGTTTGTAGGACCTGAATTACTTAATGTTATAACATCCAGAAATTACAAGACATGTTAGCTTCAGTTTGGTAAACAAAAGCTTTGCTTAAAACATACTTCAAAGCAGTTTTTTTTTGAAAATTATCTTCCGATACTTTCGCAAGGCACTTTATTTCTTTACGTGCACGGAATCGTAATGGCTGGTTGAACATTAAGCAGTCAGCTTTCTTAGTGCGATATATTGACGCGACGTTTAACGAGAATTTTTTTTTTCTCACATTTTTTAGGTAACGCGAGACTTCAGGAAATGATGGGTAGGTCACTTGAATTGATTTTCAATGTTTAATGCTTGCAGTTGAATAAAGTTTTGCGTTTGACTTATGTTATGGCACATGAATGAAAGTTCCTCCTCTGGTTACTAAATTCAGAAGAGCGAATTCAGAAAACGTGGCCGGCATAGCCGAATTTTTTTCCCCTCTTTCTAAGCAGTTTCTCTAAACTTATGAATCGTTATTTGGATCACCGAAATCTTTCACCGATTCATGCAACCATTGCTCGATTAGTTAGGGTAATATTTTTTGCTTACCTGAGCTTAAATTACTTCTGCTTCAAACATCACTTGAGAAGACGTAGCCCGAAATTTCCCGCCACTTTTTTCACCGTGTAACCAGAAATGGCAGATACTAGAGGTCAGCGGACGCCAATTCAAGGTTACCACCGTTTAACCCTGTAGTAACCTCAATGAATGCGTTACCAGAAGGGTGACCAGGAGGCATAAAATGGGAAAAACGCGCGAAAAACTGGCTAATTCGTCAAGTGCCAAAGATGACACGAAAATAAGTACTGTTTTCCCCAAGGAAAATATGTTTGTTATTCGATGACTGCCAAATTGTGTGTCCTTTATCCAATGCACGAAGCCAGTGTACTCAGTCCCATGGTCCGTTTACGTAAGATGGAATCCAGCACCAGATCAGCCCGATCTGATGATGTCATTAACCCGACTTCAGAGAGGTTCTCAGTGTGATTTGTTAACCAGGGCCAGACCCCATCGCGGCCACATAGAAACCTTAATTATCCTTGAATTATCCAAGAATTTTATATATTTTTTTTATTAAGAACAATTTTATTAAGTTGCTTCAGAGTCGTTTGGAAATCTGATATTTGGGGGAAGTTATTTATGACAATTAAAACGAAAGTATATATGAAATATATAGAGATAAATGGCTGCCTAAGAGTCAGCGAGATCATATGATTGAATAAGGTTTGTGATCTGAAAATTGGCGAAAACTGACCAGCAAGGATGACTAGGGAGCTTCTGATAGTTCAACAGAGAAGGTTCAAGACAAGCTTATGTTTGACATTTTCGGGACAAAACTTAGACTGAAGCAGTGTAAGGTTTTAGAAAATATCGGTTTGTTTGTTCCCAACACCATGATGAACAATCTCGAATATATGATCACCCTACCGAGCAGCTCAGACGTTTTATTAACGCAGGCCAATCAAGCGTCTGCCAATTATTCTCTTGAGAAATTAGAACCGAAGTATGAAACAATAACCAATCCTGAGTTAGTTCAAGATATTACAAATATATATTCGTTGGGTGTTAGTATTCCTTATGAACATGTTACGATGTTCCAGAAGCTATCATGGGCAAAAGCGACCACCGTAATAAATATTAGTATAAACGTTCTGCGAAAGAGTATGAAAGGAACTGTTCTATTGTTTAAAGATGATAGTACTGATTCTGAAAGCTTTGGTTGTCCAAATTTGAAAAGTGTGAAAATAAATATAGAAGGCAAACCAAATCAAGTATATTCGCGCAATCTGACAACTAAGAGATTATATGAGGAAGCGCATCGTGTGTTCTCTACCAAGATGAAGTACGATCAGAATCTTTCAGTGTTTGATTTCTATAAAGATAGTTTTGCGTGTGTTATTGATCTGAGAACACATGAAGATAACATGGTATACAAATCTGGAAAAACTGTTATGAATACCCAATCTGGGATTTTGTTAGAATTAACTAAGAGTGCAACCACTTCAAAAGATCCATACGATATACGTTTTTGGTGTGCCAGATAGTTTGGTTAATTTTGTAAATAATGATCTACAGAGTATTCAATACTAATTATGAAGTATGATATAAAAATGGACACTCCATTCAACATGTTAGTGGTTGGTATGACATGTTCGGGAAAGACAAGATTTATACTAGACGTGCTAGAACAAGACTGCAAGAATCATTTTGATTATATAATTCTGATATGTCCAACGTTTTATTATAACAAGACTTGTCACTGGTGGAAATATATTAATGATAAAGACTTTGTCGCTATAAAATGTGATCAAGAACAGGTAGACATGATATTAAAGCATGTGTCTGATGTTTATAAGGGAACCACCTCGTTGATTGTTCTAGACGATTGTGCAGGAGGACAGAGCGTTAAAAATAGTGTCTGAATTAGTTAGGTTCACATTTTCTGCTCGCCATTATAACCTTTCAACAATCGTAATAACACAACAGTTGACTTCTATTGCAAAACCGTATCGTGAAAATATAAGTAAGTTTGTGACTTTTTCTAATCGTAATAGAAACGTAATAGAAACGATATATATAGAAACGACATTAACAGACGACTATCTATATGGTGTTTCGACATTTCGTTGAGACATTCATATGAACATAAAATAGTTGTTCCGCAACTGAAATAAAGTATGTTGTATTATATAGTGGAAAAGTGCAAACTTCAAAAAATAGAAGAAGAAAATATTGATATTAATTCATTGGTCGGAGAACTCGAAACTGCAAATGATGAAATGAAAAAAATCGAGTTAGATCATGTTACTGTAAATGATACCACTGAATCAACTAATGATAAAAAAGAGAAAGACATTTCTGACCTTGACCGCATGAGGTTAGAACTAATTAAATTGTCTGAAAATGGTGAAATAGACCAGTCAATCAAACATATTGAAAAGGCGTCGTCCAAGGTTATTAGCAAATTGTACAAAGAATATGAGGACAAAAGAATGCAGAAGGCTAATGAGTTTTTAACTGATCTGTTCATATCCAAATTTAGTAAATTAATGGGAGGTCTAGATGCTATTGACTCTGTCGAAAATATGGAAGATGAATTGAAGAAGGATGAACTATTGAGACGTGTTAATAATCTAGTAGGTTCACTGACACCATATATACCATATCTTGGTCTTCTTTCAGGTAGTATAACAGTTGGAAAACATGTTTCAAAGCATATGTTAAACAAAGCAGAAAATACTAGCAACAAAATCCCTGTTGGTGACGAGAATGTTACTAAGGAAACATAATATTTACTAAAGGCTAGTTTCCATATAATCGCTGACGATCGCTGTTGATCGCTGTCGATCGCCAGCGATCATGAGCGATCGACAGCGATTATATGGAAACACTTTTCAGCGATCCAGCGATCGTGAGCGATCCCCGGCGATCGCGATCGCTGAGATAGAAAATGTTCTATCTCAGCGATCGTTAGCGATCCACAGCGATCGTTAGCGATTATATGGAAACAAAATTCAGCGATCCAGCGATCGAAACGATCCCAAAATACATCATTTTCTGTTGACATTGTGACGTTCAGGCATTTGTCTTCAATTAACCACGTACTTCGAAGATAGAACATGGCGAGTTTTTCCACAGAAGAGTTCATGGAAGAAATTCACAAATATGAATTTTTATACAATCGATACTGCAAAGAGTATAAAGACAAGTTCAAAAACTCAACGCTTGGAAGGCCGTAAGCGACAAATTTGGTTTAGAACCGTCGACAGCCGAAGCCAAATTTAAAAATATTAGAACGGCGTACGGACGATGGTTGAAGAAGAGGAAGAACACTCCGTCTGGTTCGGGCAGAGACGCCATCCAAATGCCAGTAGAGTTTGTGAATTTAGACTGGCTACAGACACACATAGAGAGTCGGCAAACAACTACAAATGTGGGCACAACACAGTCCCTGGAATCTTCTCCTTCGACCAGCTGTCGTTCATCAACGCCAGTGGATCTCGAAGAAGTCGAGGTGATTACACAGAATGAGACAAATGAAATTGTGCTTGATGAAGATGAGGAGTGCCACGACAGAGATGAATCTATTTTAAAAACTCCAACAAGCCATATCAGCAAAACCGGGATGCAGAGTAGTTCGGCAAACAAAAATGTCAAACATTGGGGGAAACAAAAAAAAGTAAAAGGGGTCTCCTCAGACGTAGATCGTGCAATTTTCCAAACAGCAAACTCCCTTAACGAGCACATGAAACGAAGTGCACAGAAGAGGAAGGTGGAAGAGGACGACGACGAAGAAGGTCTGTTTTGCCGAAGTCTAGTACCTCGTCTGCGACGACTTGCCCCACAGAGTAGAGCAATGATTCGATTGCAAATCGAACAGATGTTCTATCATGCCGAATTTCCACCTACAGCAACTCCAACAACTTATGGTGGACAAGCTCATCCAACTGTTGACAATACTGTGAACACCTACTATACATTATAATTTTATAGTTAATTTCTTTTAAACATTTGTTTGGATGATGATATGTATGTGATATTTTGTTGAGTGTGATATGAAAATATAAAAATATTATATTATACATATAAATAATTTTCTGAGTGCAATAAAAAAATATTTTAAAACCATAATAATTAATCATATTATAAACCTTCAGGAAACAGTGATTTTTTTACTGAGCACAATATGAAAAATATAGCAATATATAAACCCACAGGGATGAGAGGTTTCATTAACTTTGCTAGATCATGCAAAAAAGTAAGGGAGATAAACATTCAATAAAATTCCAGTGTTACTACAGGAGCAAATCGGAGTACCCAGAGAAAACCTGCGATGCTTGGTAGAGTCAAACTGGACATTACTCCTCTCATATTTGACCAAGGTAACTTTAATCAGATAACTGCACGGAGCCGGAATCGAACCCGAGTCACAGTGGCGAGAGACACGTGCACCCCCACTGTGCCACCAGCACCCCTATATCAAGAACAGTCTAAACTACATAGAAAAAATTTCGACAATTCCGTTGCATTTGACCCTTAAGTAACTCAGTAAATGACATTCGGTTTTTCTCCCATCCCCGTACAAAAGCAGATGTACAGCAAGATTAAGTACGTCAATGCCATCTTTACTATCTTTAGTAAGAACCAACTCCCTTGACAAAAGTTCTCTTTACTTTTCAATCAATATTTAACATGAATCTTGATAACATTGCAGGGGATATCTCCTTCAGCAATATGCATTTCTTCAACAACTGGGTGCATGAACATCCACTAAGCATCTGTCTAGATGTGGATTAATTTCTCAAATGTTCTGTTACTCGACTATTTTATATTCTGCTTAATTTGTTCGAGGTTTTTTTCTATTAATGTAATTTACGTGTGTCACACTGAAGCAAATATTTTTCTAGCTCATGAGAGTTTTTAATATTTCAGCTATTAAGTTATTATTTCTGAGAAGCTCAAACAGTTGACAGAGTCAATCACAGTTTTACGTTGAGAAAATACTGACTTCGATAGCAACAGGGAACCTTGCTTTTCTGACGATGTGGCTTTTGTTCATGCAGAATTGTATCAAAGAAAAACTTCACAGGTATTGTATATTTAATTCTTTGAGAACTCAGAGGAGTCAGACGTAGGTTCATAGCATGCCATCATTGATTATCCCGTGAAGAATAGGTATAGAAAACAGAATCAAACAGCATGGGTTCTTTTAGTGTTTTTGGAACAAAAGAGCATAATTATAAATGCGGAGTATCTTACAGCAGTTGCCTCGTGTGCTGGTAACTCAACATGTTTCTTTTCAAGGACAGACATCAGATCCTGTAGAACACTCAGATGGGTTGGTAATATTGGTGTTGGTACAATAATCCTTCTTGAGAAAAGGTACAGACTGACACCTGGACGTGCAAACAGATATTGCTCGGAATTTTTCCAAACAATCACAAGCCCGTAGCCAGGTTTTGAAGCGAGGGGTGGGGAGCACGGCTGGACCATGGATGGTGGACCTTTCTTAACTTGGTCGAAGCAAAATGGGATTGGAGTCAACAGTAACAGGGTGAATGGCGCACTCTTGCACATTTCCAACCAAGATAGAAAGACTTAGAAGTTCTTTGTACAAGGGTCACATAAATAGTTAAATAAATAAATAAATATCCGAAAAAGCGCAAACTTCAGTCAGGGACGTTACGAACTGTTTCCGCTTGCCGACACCTGGATGACTTTGCACTGATGGTTCGCAGTTGTTTAATGTTGAACGGGTCCTTTGACACTTGTAAAGCTTGACGAGTACATTGACTGCATAAAAGTTGTTCCAACAAGGCTGATATTTTTTGCGTGGCTTATCAACATGACAAGTTGCTGCAACAAACTTGCAGCAACTTGACGGCTAAATACCAAGGCTATTACAACTTGTTCACGGACTTGCTACAAAGCTGATACGAATCCGTCTTGTTAACAAGCTGTGAGATTTTTCCTGCACGTGCGCCGAACAAGAGGCGGACCTCGAAACCGAGCGAGAAGGATTGACAGACTCCCCCGACTGCCCAAGTTACGCCTGACTTTTATTTATTCATTTTATCAGTATCGAGAATTCTTATCGTTTTTGCCTTTTGTTCGGGTACGAAACATTCACAGTAAGCCCTCTGACAAAGCTCAATTATAATACCGAGCTGTTTTAATTGAAGGTAGTTTGGTTGTTCGAGAAGCTGAGTGAAGCTGCTTGTCCAGTTTAAAATCCGGTAAATACTGAAATCACAAGACGATGGCCAGCGTTTAGAATTGTCACAGGTAACTCTTTCACTGTTGTCGTCGATGCGTTTCGTATTCAAACAACGGACTTATTTTTGAGAATTTCATTATAGACAGAGAAATGTTGATGAAGTTGAACAAGGTAGGCGTACCCCCAATCATTAATAGTAGTTGTTGGTTGGCTTTAAATGAAATTTCGAATTCTTTTACTTCAACTAAAGTACAAAATCTGTATGGGCATTAAATATGGGTGATCGTGGATCCCAGAATAGAAGACGTCCTATTGCCAAGACACAAATTAACCCAAGGGTCCATATTCGCCGGATATTTGGACCGGCAAAACTTGAAACTACTTGGTCAAGTGACTTTCCTAGTTTGTTAAAGTATTGGTGACACATTCATCCGCAGGTCACTTGTTCAAACTAGTGAACTCCAAACTCTGAACAGTGTACCTTTTGTTAACTCAAATCTTGCCATATCGGCTTCCCCCAATTTATATACAAGATAAGCAATCACTTGAGGTGCTTTCGGAAGCTTCGCTTCTGAAATTATATAATTATATCATATCACATATAATGTCATGTTATATTTCATATTACAAATTGTATATATTAGTGAAGCAGGCTGAATTATATGTTCAGCTTGCTTTAAATATTTCATAATTATGGCACGATATTGTGGTACGCCAGTAATGTAAAGAAAACGGAAATGCCATTTACGTTTATGCACAAGGTACTGTATTTCCCAAGTGGTCTGCCATGCTTAACCACGAGAAACCTCTCTGGTCGATCAAGTTGGGCCGCCCAATTGATCGATGTCCAACGGTTATTTTGTTCCATTATTGCCACTGGCTCTGAAAGTGAGATTGCAAGTAAAAGTCGATGCACGACATGCTAGACGTCATCCTCTTTATCAGATACTCGCTTCAAAACCATAAGCAGGACACACCCATTGAACTGGATAGAATTCGTCGATTAGTTGACATTAACGCCGACAAATTTCTACCAAAACACATTTGAGACGTTTTATGCGTCTAGATATGACAGATACAAACGTCTTAGGCCTATTTAACTCTTTATATGAATGTGATCTATACCTTACGTTGCACAGTCATCGCATTCAATTGAATGAACTAAATTCGTCTGAGTCAAATGTGACGGTTGTATCGCCCTCAGAATGCCGTCATGTTGAGGAAAAGTGTTCAACATTTTTAAAGTGGAACTAAAATGTGGAAGAAGTGATTTTATCGTAAAGCAAAATTATTAATTATTCGCCGAAAGCGAAATTCAAAAATAATGAGCCTGAAGCGAATAATTATTTTAGCGTAATTACACGGGTGATTGTTTGAAACAAGATAGGGAACGAGTTGTTTTAAAAATTCCCCGGCAACAATTACTCAGGTAACCGCCATTTAGCGTAAATACCTTAACCCCGGGGTGGCCAACCCGCGGCTCGCAATGACATTTCATGCGGCCCGCATGTGGCCCGCGATGACAACCTGGTATACAGATATACTGGTATGCTGTATGTCCTATAGACTCTACCGGATAACGACTACCTTGCAAAAACTGTAAGAGACTTCCAAGGGATTTCAACATTAAAAATGAAATACAGGATGAACAAGACTTCGTTTAATACAGCCAGGCGTCAACGGAAATTTGAGCACCAGAACTGTGCCCGTAACAATATCTAATTCTTTCCAAAAGAGACAAAAAGAAAAAAAAAAAAACAGTATAGGAACTTTACTTCAAATGCCATAAGAAGAAACCAAATTTACAGTTTATGGCTGCAAATAGAAGTAATCTGGATAAAAAAAAATTTAAAGGCTATATGTTACAATATTACCAGCTTTAACAGTGAGATGGTTGGTATGGGCCTGCCTCGTATGTGATATTTATCTCAGCTTTAAGAACCATCATGAAGATATCTATTGCATGGCCGAGGACGTTTTGGTCAAACTGTCAGACAGATTAAATGCACAACGAACTTCACTATATTCAGGTGGTATTACCTTTCAAAAAGAGACTTTCCACTTTCCAATGAAGAACTTTACCTCCAACTGTCCTGGGACAATCTGGTTTAAGCGTTTACTCCATCATGAATTAAATATTCCATTTCATATATTCTTATCCGTCCAGATATGACAGATGCAAACGTCTTAGGCCTATTTAACTCTTCGTATGAATTTGATTTATTTCTTACGTCGCATAGTCATCGCATTCAATTCAATGAACTAAATTCGTCGGGGTTAAATGTGACGGTTGTATGGCCCTCAGAATGCCGTCATGTTGAAGAGAAGTGTTCAACATTTTTAAACAAACCAGTACTACAGTTTACACTTGTAAACAGTTAATGTGGATCAACATCTCCAACATGTTAAAGAGTTGCCTCAACGAGTGAACAAGCATCAGCCTTTTCCCGGCAGAGTGTATCTCCTTCACGACTAAAATCCTCTGCATGGTGTTGGCCTGGGTGAAACAATAGAACACTGATTGCGCTAAAATAAATAGTTCTTAAAACTTATTTCTTGACCACAAAAATCTGAAGGTTAACCGTCGTCTCGTTTTATAGTAATTGACAAGTCGCCTGTGCTGTACGTTTCTTGACCAAACTACTCACCTGGATTTATAGTGTGTACAAGTTTTACACAAGAACCACAACTTAGTTGCAGAGGTACGATTTCAAGTAGCTTTTTTGTCCTATAATATAGTTCGAATTATAAGCACTTAATTTTTTAATCTTCTTACTTGTAGTAAAACAAGTTGCTTTGCTTAATAGTCAATCACAAATTTTGGCAGAATGATGCAAAGACTATTTTGCTATAATAGCGAAACTGCTGTTCGTCAACAATTTATTTATGGCATCAGTGGCTGATCTAGAGCGCTTACGACATGAAGAATTTCAGTAAGGGCTGCAATGTCGGCTTGGGAATGGGGTGATCACAAGAAGAGAATTTAGCCCAGGTTCAATAAAAAATCTCTTAGTAGCATCGTTGACACAAACAAAAACGAACCAGTTGATAATGGAAATAATTTTTAATCACGTGTAATTAAGTGGAATTAAACCGCTCTAATTTTGTTTCATTACTTTAACCTGCTAGTATTACAGTACGCAATATTATAATTTGCTGGAAATCAACCTGATGTAATAACCTAGTAATTCTGAATACAGCCAATGATTTCATCAATTATCTATGTACATAAAATTTAACAAGTCCAATGGCTTCTTGTCGTTAGGATTAACCTGATATATTGCTACTTATCAACATTTTTGTAATTTACTGAAAATACGTCCTTACATAGTGTGCCCACATTATTGTGCCCTCACGAATTGCCTGGACATCCCCTTCCAAAATCCTAGATCCGCGCCTGCAACTGGTTCGTTTTTGTTTGTTTCAACATGCTACTAAGAATAATATGCTGGGCAGCAATATTCTTGACAAGGCTACGATTCCCGCCTGGTGTTTCAATCGCTTCAGTTTTGACAAAAAATTTCTAGAAAAATTATCTTGCAATTACATGATGAATTACTTCGGCCAGGACTGAGCTTTCGAAATTTCAGCTCAGTATAACCGGATTAAAATCCCTTCACGTACTCAGCCCATCCGCTAGGCTGCAATCTCAAGGAGAGATTTACAACAAATTATGTTGCACTTAATCAGATAAAAATAGGATGCTGCGTAGACACTGATAAATAGGTAAAAAGTTCAAAGTTTGGTAACTGCCGTAACTGATCTAAAAGAATTTCAACGTTTGCAGCGAAGACCCTTCGTCAGAGTGTGAGAGGTGTTTTGAAACAGGAATAATCTAGTTGCTATTGTTTCGAATTCCGCAAGGCATTTTTTATTTTCAATTTTAGGTTCAAGTCTTTTTTACTTCTTCACTTTTTTTTAATGCGTTATGGTTAGGGCAGGCGTGACGGTCAGAATTGGTATTAGGATATCCATATCTGAAAATAAAGAATTCAGTGTGTCCTGTAAAAAATAGGATGAGGTAGACTACTGCTATAATACTTCATAGTTGAGTAGAACATTTCAAGCTAACTTAATTTAAATTACGATATTTGAATACAATAGTTGCATAAATAAACAAACAAACAAACAAATAAAGAACAAACAAACGAATGAATGAAAAATAAATGAGTGATTGAGCAAGTTAGTAAATAAATAAATATTTAACGATTGCCTATATGCTTCGTAATAGTCTGTTTGATCATACGAGTTCAGTACGATATCTTACATAGTCGCTGTAGTTATTCAACTAAAATGGTGTGTGGGCAAATTTGCATTATCAGCAAAATATAGAGCAAACGAATGGCACAATGTTTCAAAATTTTCTTTTCACTTTATCACAACGTGACTAATTATAGCACTCTTTCCTTTGGTGGATGAAGTCATCATGTCAAGCAGTGGTGAAGGTACTGAGGGTCGACAGAAAGACGATCCGATGGTTGATACCGAGATTGCTCTTTCAAGTAACATAGATAAGAGCAAGCAAAGAGTACGAACGGATCCTCCAGAGCCTAAGCGTGAAATTTCCGAGACAAATTCAAAAGGTAACGGTGAGAAAGAAAGACCAACACCTCATGTAGATGAAAGAAAGAGTAGCTTTATATCGTTGTTAAATCAATTAGGACTAGATCTCGAGAAAAAAGTCACTATGACCGATTTCTTAACAGCTGATTTGACAGTCGAAGATTTACAGTCACCCAAGCAAATCCCCAAATACATTATGCAGAAACTAATGACAGGAAATTATAAAGCGCGCTCTTTTATGTGTAAACTGGATGGAAATAACGCGAAGGTTGGTGATAATGTGGAAGAAGATAATGATGATGAGGAAGATGATAGTTATAGTGAAGATAGTTATAGTGACAGTAATGAAGATGATAATATTGGTGATGATGGTGGAGTGAATCCTATGGACGCCTTGGTAGCACTTTTTCATTGTTGTGATGATTTCTTGAGACAAGAGTTAGCGATCAGATTATCTTTGTGCCAGCTCAGTGTCCCTTTCCTTCTACCCGGCCCTGACCAAACTTGTAAAAAGATAACGATGTTATCGTGGGCTTTACAAGGAATTAAGAAATCTTGGAAAGCAAAATCTTGTAAAGCAACCAACGGCGAGACTAGATCGTTTGAAGATCGTGAAGGTTTTGTAACCAGACACCCATTTCCGATTGTTCCCGTTCTTCGGGTAGGAAAGATTGATAAGCTAGGTATTTCGAAGTCCCAGCTTCTAAATAAGTTAATGAGTGATGAAGGTAGGCACCATGATATATTTTTTCACATGGGTTGTAAAGGTGGAGGTTGGAAACGAAAATTAGTAGATGGGTTAGTAGAGTTATCTTGGTATCTTCCTGGAGGAAACAAAGGACAAGCATTTGAGCATGAAATATGTTTTGCCAACTTAAGGGGAGATGCTCGAATGTTTGAAAAGCAAAATGCTATCCTTACAGAAATCTCATCAGTAATTTTAATGCTGATTGGACCTGAGATTAATGAGACAGAGGAATATCTGTGTGAGGTAGTCGAAAAAACAAAAACAAAAAGACCGGTCCTGATCATCGAGAAGTCATCGACCAAATTCAAAAAGAAATTCACACACAAATGCACCGTCATTGAGAGCAGTAACATGAAAAACAACGATCAGTTTTTTACAGAGATTCGATCTAAAATTCAAGATCAACTGAAAAGAACTCCGAATCATCCCACGAGTTTCAAGAGTATCAGTAAGCTGGGTGAAGTGGCCAAAAAGCATGAAATCATTATCGACAGCGAGAATTTATCTTGGAAAAAGATGAATAAATTGTATCCAAAAGTAACAAAATA
This sequence comes from Heliopora coerulea, assembly GCA_030142905.1. Lineage (NCBI taxonomy): Eukaryota > Metazoa > Cnidaria > Anthozoa > Scleralcyonacea > Helioporidae > Heliopora > Heliopora coerulea. Next base: position 93,744 of record JASJOG010000501.1, read on the forward strand.
TTTTAATGTTGGTGCCCAGGAAGTAAAGAAAAACTTAAAATTGCAACTACATCTTGGTAAAATCGCAAAATTACAACGTGCGAAACAGTTTCATATAACGAGTAGAGGAGGTAAACCAGTGGCGGTCTATATTGAAGATCTTAACAACAAAATACATAAAGAAAGAGAATCTCAAGGAAAAATACTGCGAGAAATAGAAGTCGATGTCGACGGATGGGCGTGTACCATTTCCACAGTTTCTGATGCTGAACAATGTTACTTTCTGACCAACTTGAGACATGATATGGATAACTTGTCATTTAATCACTTGCCGTCCCTCACGATAGCAGCTGATAAGAAAGGTGACGAAGGCAGTGAAGCTCGTTTGAAGGAACTAGAGGCTAGCGAAGCAGACAGTTCAATTGGTTTAGAACATATTCTACGGGAAATGGGTCAAATATTTGAAGTGCGGATGATAAAGCAGAAATATTATCAAAAAATTGCGGCTAGAATACTTTACTCCGGACAACCCCTTGAAGTGCTGGACGGAGATTCGTCGCATGTTTCGATGAAATGGCTACAAGCCACTCTCGAAGAGCTGAAAAAGTTAATTGGAAATGACGCGCAAATTTTTGTGATATCCGTTCTTGGGCTTCGAAGTGCCGGTAAATCTACATTGTTGAATACAATGTTTGGTTTGCAATTCGCCGTCAGAGCTGGTCGATCCACACGGGGAGCATTTGCCAGTCTGGTTCCTCTTAGCAAATGCATTAGGGAAGGTTCCAAACGCAAATATCTTTTGCTTGTTGATACTGAAGGTCTCGATTGTTCAGCAAAGACCCAGGTAAGAGAGCACGCCAATGAGTTAGCCACATTTGCCATTGGCATTGCAGATCTCACCATAATCAATGTGATGGGTGAAAGTCATCACGTTTCCAAGGAATTGCTTCAAATTGCTGTTCATGCTTTCATAAAAACGAAGCGCGTCAATGAAAAACGAATTTGCCAATTTGTTTACCATAGGGTTGAAGCAATAAATCCAGCCGACAAAGTCAAGTCTAATCGCGCAGATCTGCGGAAGACACTTGACGAGATGACTAAGCTCGCTTGCTTGGAAGTAATGTATGCAAGAAAATTTAAAAAATTCAACGACATCATTACCTTTGATGAAAATGCAGACGTTTTTAACATTCCAGGTTTGCTGCAGGGATGTCCTCCAATGGCTCCTGTAAGTTGTCAGTATGGTGAAAGTGTTGAAAACGTTAAAGCGAGAATCCTAAAATTAGTGTCATCACCCCATACGACTTCGATAACTATTGCACAATTTCAAAAACGAGTCGAGGTATTATGGAATGCTATTCTTCACGAAGACTTTCGTGCATTCAGAGCCTTAGATGAAACCCTTTACCAAGAATCAGTTAAAATAGTTCCTCAAACGGCAGAATTGCAAAGGAAGGTTACATGTGAACCACCAGATCGGAAAAAGATATGGACAGATGCAAGAGATTACCAAGAAAAGCAGTCCACAGATTCAGATTCAAACGGGTTGGATAAAAAAGCGTCAGTGTCGCGTACATTAGCATCTGAACCAGTCTCTTTGAGTGTAAGTAAGGATTCAGCAGATCTCTCGGATAAAAATGAACACAAATTTATTTCGTTATTAAGAAATCTCGATTTAAATCCCCAAGAAAAGTTGTCTTTGAAGTCAGCTCTCACAGTAGATCATAATACATTCTGTGATGAAGCATTAACATCTCCTGGCGAAATCCCGAAATATATTTTGCAAAAGCTAATGACAGTAGATTACCATGCACGTGCTTTTAAATTAGAAAACGATAGGGAAGAATTTAGTGACTCTGAGGAAAGCAGCGACGAAGGCGAGGATCCGAAGAATATTGAAGGAATAGAATTGGTTAATCCGATGGATGCTTTCCTTGCTCTCTTCCACTGTTGCGATGATTTTCTGAGACAAGATCTGGCTATCAAACTAACTGCTTGCCAACTTAGCGTTCCTTTCCTTCTACCTCATCCTGACCAACCTAGCCGAGATATCACCATGTTATTGTGGGCTTTGAAAGGGATCAAGAAATCATGGAAATCAATTGACGATAGCAGTGAATCATTCTCAGATCGCCAAGCATTCGTGATGGGACACCCATTTCCAATTGTTTCTTTTGTTCGAGTTGGACAAAATGGGATGTCGAAATCGAAATTACTTAATGGAGTCATCAGTGACATTAACGGGCATCGTGATTTCTTCTTCCACAAAGATTGCAAAGGTGGTGGAGTTGAACGCAAAATTGTTGACGGATTGGTGGAGCTCTGTTGGTATCTTCCAGGAGGGAGGAAACAGCAGGCATTTGAACGAGAAATTTGTTTTGCAAACTTGAGAGGGAACGCTCAAAAGTTTACCAAGCAGTTTGCTGTTCTCTCAAAAATCTCTTTTGTGATATTCTTACTGCTTCCTTCTGAACACCCGGAGTACTCGACACAGCAATTTCTAGCTGAAGCCACGAGAAACGAAAGAAAAGTTGTCTTGGTTTTCAATCAAAAGCGAGAAGGAAAAGCAAAACAATTCTTTGATGATCTAAAGAGTTCGAATCAAGACAAAGTTTCAATAATCACAAGAGCCGCAAGAAGGAACAAAGAGGATTTTGTGGCAGCAATTCGAGCCAAGGTTGGAAAACATGCTAAAGACGTGACGTCATCACCTTTGGAAGATCTCAGTTCCCTCGCCGCAGAACTCAAGATCACTGTCGATAAGAGCACTTCCGATATTAAAAACTTGTGGCACGAACACGTGGCCAGGTGGTTTAAAGATGGCCCTAAGAGTGCCAAGTCACTCTTAAAGTTGCAATCAATGGTACCAACAATTGCAAGCCTGGAACGAGAAAACTTTCGTCCTACACGTCGTGGTAATAAATCTGTTGAAGAATACAGCAACGAAATTCACTGCAAAATACAGAATGCAAGAAAGTGGCAAAAAGAGTCACTGAAAGAAACGGACGAAGATGTTCGTAAATCCCTGAATTATATTTCACTGATGAGTGAACAGGAACTTAATTACACTCTGACTGCTTTAAAACACGACCTAGACAGCATGTCTCTCACAGTTTTGGCTCCACTTCAAGCGGAATATCACCAATCTTGGCTTGAGATCCAGCAAAATAGGGGAGAAAAAAGACAACGAAAATATGCAAATGATGCTGAAAATGATGACCAAGAATCTTCCCGCAAAAAGCGTCTTCAAGATCTTGAAGAAGCCATAAAAGAAAGCTCGTTTGGTGTAGAGCATATCTTCCGAGAGATGGCACAAATATTTCATCATACAGCAATTAGTTCAAATCATTATCCAGGTGCAGCAGCTCAGGTACTCTTCTCAGGCCGACCCCTGGAACTGATGGATGGAGATTCCTCGTACATTTCACTGAAATGGTTTCACGAGGTGTTCGAAAAGCTTAAAACCATGACAGCAAACGCAAGTTTATTTGTAATTTCTGTATTAGGAATCCAAAGTTCTGGTAAATCTACAATGTTAAACACGATGTTTGGTTTGGAGTTTCCTGTAAGTGCGGGTCGATGCACGCGAGGTGCGTTTGCTAGTCTCATTCCCCTTAGCGACTCCCTTAGACGTGAGTCGAAATACGACTATCTTTTGGTAATCGACACAGAGGGACTTAGAGGCTCAACGGAGCCACTGTTGAGACAGCATGACAACGAGTTAGCCACATTTGCCATCGGTATCGCAGATCTTACTATAGTCAACATTTTCGGGGAAAATTACAACGAAATGAAGGAGTTCCTTGAAATAGCCGTGCATGCCTTTTTGAAAATGAAACTTGTCAAAGAAAAACGAATGTGCCAGATCGTCCATCAAAATGTTGCTGCGATCGATGCTTCAAATGAACTTGCAATGGAGCGTATGACTTTAAGAAAGAAACTTGATGAAATGACCAAGCTTGCGGCCATTCAAGAAAACTGTGAAGGCGAGTTTGAAGAATTAAACGATGTCCTCACCTTTAACGAAAACGAAAATGTGTCGTACATTCCAAGCATTTTGCAAGGATCCCCACCGATGGCACCAATGAATCCTGAATATGGGAAAGCCGTTCAGAGGGTTAAACACAAGATTACTGAATTAATTTGTTCACCAGAAAGATCTCCAGTTTCCATTTCGCAGTTCAAAAAACGAGTCGATGACCTGTGGAATGCCATACTTCGTGAGAAGTTCATTTTTAGTTTTAGAAATACGATAGAGGTTCGGGCGTACAGTTCTTTGGATCAAAAATTCCTTAAAGAGTCCGTAAAGATAATGGTCACCGAAATGGCTGAGTTAGAAAATGCAGCATCAGTAGCTCTAATAAGAAGCCCCTCGGAATGTAGAAACGAAATCTGGCAAGTGCAGAAACGACAAATTCGTGAAACAGCAGAAACCCTATCAAAAAGAATGGAGAAGAAAATGGAAGAGTTTTTCGACACAAGTGAGGACAAGACCACCTTGGAACAATGGCGAGAAAACACGATGATTAAGATTGGACAACTCAAAGTAACTCAAAAGGATGAGGTAATCAAAAATTGTAAAGCAGTTTTTGATCATTTACAAAGTCAACAAGACATTGACAAGTTGAAGCTTGTTTACAAAAAGAATCTTCTAGATAGAGCAAAGAAGTGCGTACAATCCGTTGAAGAGGGCGAGGATGAGTCAGTTTGCAAGGTGATATTCGAAGACCTTTGGAAAGAGTGGATTAAAGATGTACCCCGAAATACTGTAGACAAAGTAAACGTCAAGCAAGTGATGGAAAGCGTTCTGATCACTGGGAATGAAAAACTCTCTGGAAAGATGATGGAGAGGTACAGAAAGAAAAACTTCAAAATAACAGAATTAGGAGAGGATGTTCCGCACATTGATATAGCCATGCTTCAGATTGAATGGTGGTGCAGAATGAAAAATCAGATTCCATTAACAAATTCACGACAAGTAGTAGATGATGCTAAAATCATTAAAGACAAAGCAGTAAGTGCTGCTATTAATTTTGCGAAGGATACTAAGGTCACAGGTGCTCGATGTAGGAGGGCCGATCTGGAACGTTTGTTCCATATTGTCACTAAGAAACTGGATGAAGAAACGAAAAACAAGCAATTTAAATTCCACGACAAGTTAACGTGCGATATTTTGCTTCATAGTTTTGGGAAGGTTTATCCTATATTCGTAGAAATGGAAGAAAATTACTTTCGCGAAAATGACCTAAAGTTGTACTTGCAAAAAACCATGAAGCTAGACCTCAAAAACTATTTCATGGATCAATGCATGAAAATCAAAAGCGAATATTCAGCGGCCTCGTCCTTTGTAGAAGCAATGAAGCGGCCTGTTCAGTCAAAGATTAACAGAACAGTGGGAAGTGTTGTTGCTACTGAACTTACTAATATTAGTGAATTCCAAAGTAAAAGTCATTTGCATGCCAAAGCTCTGATCGATATGGCAGAGGCAGAGCACTTTTATGTGTACGTTTCTTATCTTGAAAATCAAGTCGAATTCCTGAAAGAGAAGCTACAGATGTCAATCCAATATCACTGTACTTCGAAATCCAAATCCACCATCGTGAATCTATATAATATTGAAGTCAATAAGATCAAGAGTGACGTATTTCGCGCAATTCAGTCGGCAGGGGACAGAAATGCACAGAATAAAAATAGTGGAATGAACGAATGGATCGACGGATTCATTAGTGAATGTAAAATGCTGGCAATTACGAAGGACATCTTTGACATAATTACAATTCATTGTGACCTCAAAGATTTTGAAGTGTTTGAGGAGGAAGTGGAAAGAATGCTGACTGAATATTTTGAACAAATAATTGATCGTGGAGTTGATAATTCTGTAATGAGTGCGTGGCAACCAAAGCCATATGATGTGCTCGTCGATAGAATGTTTGGGTGCGATAAATGTTGCCCTTTTTGTGGGGCATTGTGCGATCAAATGATGGGAGGCCACGTATATAAGCATTCTTCCAAGAACCACCGTCCACAGGGTATAGCTAACTGCCGCATTGAGACTACACAAAAACTTGTTACCTCTATATGTACCACGGACGTAGCTGGAAAGAAAAAATTTAAGGATTGTTACCCCTATGCTAAATTTTATCCGTACAAGAAATACGAAACAGTGAATGATTACTACAAATCTTGGTCTATCCCCCCAGATCTTTCAATTGAGGCCTCATCTTACTGGAAGTGGTTCATGACAAGATATTCAAGTGCATTAGCCGAACATTTCGAAGCAGAAGAGCCAGAAATTCCATCAAGCTGGAAAAGCATCACCTTCGCACAAGCAAAAGCGAGTCTCCAAGACGAATATCAGATCTGATTATCTTTAGCATACAAAAAATGGTGGTCAGATTGTCTGTAGTTTACCAAACTTTGCCATGTACTTTAATATGTTTAGTTTACTTAACGTTGCACTTAATGTGTGCAGTTTACCAAACTTTGTCACGTACTTTAATATGTTTAGTTTACTTAACGTTGCACTTAATGTGTGCAGTTTACCAAACTTTGCCACGTACTTTAATATGTTTAGTTTACTTAACGTTGCACTTAATGTGTGCAGTTTACCAAACTTTGCCATGTACTTTAACGTGTTTAGTCGATCAAACTTTGCTGTGCATTTTAGTTTATGCAGTTTTTTTCCAACGTAGCTATTAGTGTGTGCAGTTTACCAAATTTTACCACGAACTTTATTGTGAGCAATTAATCAAACTTTGAAATGTACTTTAATGTGTGTAGTTCATCCAATTTAATTACGTACTTTAATGTGTGTGGTTTACCAAACTTTGAAATGTACTTTAATGTGTGTAGTTCATCCAATTTAGTTACGTACTTTAATGTGTAGTTTACCAAACTTGGACATGTACTTTAATGTGCGTAGTTTATCCATTGTAGACTGTAGTTACGTACTTTAATGTGTGTGGTTTACCAAACTTTCAAATGCACTTTAATGTGTATAGTTCATCCAATTTAGTTACGTACTTAATGTGTGTAGTTGCGTTACTGCGTGTGTACTTACTTTGCCGAATTTATCATCTATTTTAATACACCAAGTTACCAAAGTTTGACGTGTATTTGAACATGTGTAGTTTATAAAGCTTTGACTTATACTGTATTTTATGGTGCAGTTTACAGAATTTTTACATGAGCTTAGATGTGTCTAGTTTAGTCGATTTTGGGATGTCCTCTTATTTGTGTAGTTAAAAATGTAACTTTATTTGTCAATGGTTTGAGTGTCCGCTGGCGACCTGGCATAAACCACTTTCCATTTACAAGGCTAGATGGGTCAATCTACCAAAATTTGTAAATGGAACACGATCATTTTGAAGATGCCGAGGGGTTGGCCTGAAAAATTTGCGCCCAGTGGACGCTGAAGTCCATTCTTGCTCAAGATCTCTAGCTTTAGAAAAGCATAAGTGTAACATGAGCCCGCAGTATCGTTCTAGTACATTGAATGATACGTCACGGCTGCTGGTCTTCCTATTAACGTCAAACTTTGAATTACTCGACTGATTAGCCTAACCTAGTGTGAATGGATATCATCCCAAGGGTTAATGTTATAGTTCATGTAATTGTGAAGAATGAAAATTTTGGCTTTATCAGTTTCAATCCGCCAAACTGCCGTCGTTTCCCGTGTAGTTTGGCGAATTTTCACATTCAAATATTTGGTATGTTGAGTTCTCAAATGTTTGAACTTAGAGTTTTCGTATCAGAAAACCAAACCATATTGTTTACTTTGTAGTGATGAGAAAAAATTGGCTGAAAAATGTTTACCATGTTATACAATTATTCCGTTGATTTTAATCATGATGCAAATTCAACCAAAAATGGTCATTTGTTATGTATGTAGTGAGATCATGTTGAAAAGTTCTTAAGTGCCGCAAAGCTGTCGTCTCTACAAAGTCAATTACATTGGTGTTTCAAAGAACTGGCCACACTTAATACTGAAGTATGTAATAGGCGTCCGTGAACTTATAGTTGAACGCTTGTTTCGCATCTGCCACAAGATTCTTTGATTAATATTTTGAACGTTTTGCATCTTTTCCTTCTTCAAATATAAATAAAATAATCAAGCGAAAATCAAGACTACAAAACCAAAAAAACAAAATAAAAAACAACCAACAATACACCACAAAAACTCCACTCAAAAATTTACACAATGTACGTGCCACGAACCATGTGACAGGAATTCTTAACTTCGCTTGTGTGCTTGGCTGTTTGAGTTTTCTAGTGGAAAACTGGCAAGCTGACTAGTAACAGAAATTACTAAATAAATAGGTTCACGCAGGGGATCTTCATCGGCGTTTTTTTACGTCAGTTAAACAGTTTTGTTGTCCAGTATTGTTCTCAAGAAAAGACACAGAAACCGTTTTGCCAAGAAGGAGATCGTACAGTGAAATTCACTTAATTTTTCAACCGTCGCCTGGACGTCATCCTAAAGCATAAAGAACACCATTTATTGAAAAACTTATTGAGTCGAGATGATGGATCCATGCCTACGACAGTGGTTTACCTTTATGGTACTCGTTGTTAAATATTTAAGAACAAGAGAAACAATCTACCCGATAACGACTACCTTGCCAAAACTGTAAGAGACTTCCAAAGTATATCAACGTTAAAAATGAAATACAGAATGAACATGACTTCGTTTAATACAGCCAGGTGTCAACGGAAATCTGAGCACCAGAACTGTGCCCGTAACAATATCTAATTCTTTCCAAAAGAGACAAAAAGAGGGAAAAAAAACTTATACGAACTTTTCTTCAAATCCCATAAGAAGAAACCAAATTTACAGTTTATGGCTGCAACTAAACGTAACCTGGATAAAAGAAAAATTTTAAAGACTATAGGTTGCAGTTACATTAATATTACCAGCTTTAACAGTGAGATGGTTGGTATGGGATTGCTTCGTATGTGATATTTACCTCAGCTTTAAGAACCATCATGAAGATATCTATTGCATGGCCGAAGAAGTTTTGGTCAATCTGTCAGGGAGATTAACTGCACAACAAACTTAACTGTATTCAGGTGGTATTGCCTTCTAAAAAGAGACTTTCCACTTTCCAGTGAAGAAATTTACCTCCAACTGTCCTGGCACAATCTGGTTTAAACGTTTACTCCATCGTGAATTAAATATTCTATTTCATATATAATGGATCGACTAACCAGAAAACTTAAAGAATAATCGCTGCTAAGTATACATCTGGCCAGCTGAACATGGCCAGGAGCCATTTAATCATGAAGCTGGATAAATGCAATACCAACGAGAGGCCCAGTCCCGTCTGCAAGATCTCAAGTACGTTCAAGTTAATGATTTTCTCGGAAGTGTCTCCATTCACCTGAGAGATCACAGTGAATGAAACATTGAAAGAACAATAAAAGGATGTCACACTTTGCAAGTCAAATTCAGCTCCAGTAAAAAGCATAGACGTCACTGGTTTCTGATGCAAAAAAGGACACATGAAAATGGTTTTCTGCACTAGCCTACATACTAGTTATGTTCTGTTATTTGTCGATTTTCAATTTAACCATTACAATACTTAAATAGCCAAGACACAAACTCCATACCAATTAAATATAAGATGACTCAAACGTTTGCACTCTGCTTGTTGGACAAGTACCAATTTCAACACTATTTCGAGAAGCGAAACTTTAGCTAACGTCAGTTTCATGTCTAAAATAAAATTATTCTCCGTTTTTAATGGAGAAAATGAGGCGACAAAAAGTCCTTTTCAATATTGACACAAAGGTAAAACTGCATACGGTAATTTTACTGAGAAAGTCGTCGAGAATTTTCATATTGCTCTCAAGATGATTGAAATTATGTGATCGTGAGGAAAAGGACTGAGGCAAAGATATCTGTAGTTCAGAATTCAGAATAGTGTGTCATTTTTGCCACCAGGTGCCTCCCACTAGGTGGTGAGATCACATCATGGACAACTAGTAACTTAAAAGAAAAAGTATTTTTAACAACATGGACGTAACCTCAGATCGCATGCATGGAGAGTCAAGTGCCCCGTTTGGTTAAATAAATTTCAAGCAATAAGACTTTGAATTTTAGTATAAATGTTTTTAGGCTTTTTCTTAAAAAACTTGAAACCAGCTTATTCATAAAAAAATGAATTTCCCAAGGTGCCACAAGCTAGGAGGTCTGATTACGGGGAAAATTGTCTCTCCTCTAAAAAATTTGGGTTGCGTGCTTGTTAGCTGAACGTTGACCTAACGGCTAGAATTCGTCAAAAATAATTTGAGTACTTTTGTGAAATTCTAAAAGTCATGTTAGCTTTCTGTTTTCTCAAATATTTCGCGTAAAATACGTGACCTCTGGATTTAGATTATTTTTGCTAAAGCAATTCATCTAATTCTTCACAATCAGTATTGGTGACTTTGTACTTGATTAGAACTTTAGTTGGATAATGTATAGTATCGCTATTAGTGAAAAAATGATTTGTCATTAAAAGAATGTAATTTTGTCAGGGTTTTTTTGAGTCGTCGTGTAAACCAATCTCAGCTTCAGTTATAAATTGATCGTTGGTATTTTCTCACCATGAAGTCAATTGGAAAAAATTGAATTAGACGAATGGTTTAATTAAAGTTTCGCGTGTTTTTGTGCTGTTCATATGTATCTAACTTTCTGGTAACAAAAATTCCTTGTTCGTGACGAAATTAGGAATGCATACACAGTAATAGGATGCAGATAGTTCAGTAATCCTTCATACTAATCATACGACAAAACTACTTTTGTTTACCCAGGAAAGATTAGACTCCACGTGGATCAAGAATGTTTGGAGGGGGTGGTAAACGCTTCTTCTTGGGATAAATTATTTCAAACATTAAACCAAACTCTAACCGACTGATTGTAGAAATACCACAATGCATCATTATACACCCATATCATCAACTTCATACCTTTGAACACGACTACGTTTTACGCACTGTTTCGAATTTTTTTTCTTTTGAAGAGACGTCAAAGGAATGAGATTGATGCACTGCGTGAATAACGATGAATTGTACTATTTATGTAATTGATTTGTATAATTTGGACTGAATTTCTTTATAATTAACTTTGTCCCAGGATTTTTCTGGGTCCAAGTTTTAGTTTTTTTTTCTTCGAATGAAGGGGGATATCTCGAGACTTGACTTTATATGTTTCCATAAATAGTACGAGTACCGAGGGCTGGTTATTCAAAAGCAGATTAGCGGTAATCCATAATTGACAGTTTCTCGGTTTAGTATGATTTGGTTGAATAGTTGAGTTGAAAAGCAGATTCAAAGTTTCCTCATAGATAACTGAAAACGTTCACCATTAAAGTTCTGTCAAACAAGAGTACTAAAGATTTGATGGAATCAAAATTCTTGATGTTAGTGAGGCCACATCTACACGGTACGGTTCTTAACCCTGGCGTATACATTTAACTCTGAAGGGCACAATTCCTGCCAATCATTTCCTTGAGAATGCTGTACTTTTTCCTTAACACTCCTGTAAATAAATCGTGTACATTAGAACGAACCACCGTAAGCGACAATCGTACAATGTAGGTCATGCCTAACACAAGCAAAGGTAAAGTGTAAGTTAAAGCGTCTTTATTTATACGGGATAACCCTATCAGCTACCTGAACTGTTCTTCCTAGTGGTTCATTTAGGCCACCCTTCCTAGGTCCAGTGTTACTGAAAAATGAAACCGGAGTACCCGGAGAAAGCCTGCGATGCTGGGTAGAGTCAAATTGGGCAGCACTCTTCTTAGATGATTTATCTTATTTTATTTTATTTACTTTGCCATAGTTAGTGACGTTATTTCTACCAAACAATATACATACATGAATGGCTGTGACCAAACAATACTGGAGGTTATGACTAAATAATACAGAAGATCGAAATTTAACTAAAAAGCAACATACTAATGGTTTGGTCAGGTTACGACCTATTTTACATTTTGGACAAACGGTTTTCCAAGTACTGTACGTGGATTATCTATACCGTAAGTGATTTCTAATGCAGAGAGGTAGTAGTTAAATAGTAGTTTTATAAAATTTGTTTGTGTGATGTGTATCGTTGTCATAGCTTTTGGTAATACATTCCCGAATCTTGTTGTCCGGATGGTGTACCATTTTTGGTATATGTGACCAAGATAACTTTAATCAGAGAATTGCACAGCAGCAGGAATGGATCCCTAGTCGCAGTGGTGAGAGACGTGTACACTACCAGCTCTTCGGCAGAAATCTCCGTTGAGAGATTTTCATAAATTTCTCAATTAACTCTTACAGCTGTAAGCTCATCCAATCACCTTCGCGCACCGTGCAGGATTTTTGACGTAAACATAAATATACCTTTATACCACTGACCAGCGCTGCTGGACCCCACCAGCTGATCTTCACCCAAAGAACAATCATGCATTGGAACTATAGTACCTTACGACAGTTTCGTTGACAGTGTTAATCTTGATTAAGGTTTCCGCCAGAGGGAAGATTAGGGAATCAATCCCTCAAACATTTGTGGATGTAGGGGATATCGCCCACAAAAATTTCTCGCTACTGCATGCACTGTGTTAATGTTTTAAAACTGTTACGGTCGCTTGAAGTAAGAGAAGATCACATACATATTTTTAACTCTAATTTAACTTTAAATATGCTATGAGTATTGACCTGACAAACGGTCCACAGGTGAATATCGGTAAGGCAATCAGTTTTGGAAAGTTTTAAGAAAATCAGTTTTGGTATCAGTAAGGTCACATCTACACGATACAATTTATCACTCTGGGGTATCTAATGATTTCTTAAAGGCACAAATCTTGCTTCTTATTCGCTGGCGAGACGATTTGTCCCTGGGACATGACACTGCGACATGTCTCCGCGACCTGACGCCTCGTGTGTCTGTATTTGTTTATACATGAGTAAATTGAGAAAGTAATGTTTACTTAACGAGCAGTAGCACTTAATCTGCTTTAAAACACGAGAGGCGACAGTTGAGCTGACTGATTTAGACCAGACAAAGTGCGTTCATGAAAAAAATAAGCTTGAAAATCGATGTCCTCTGAATTACACCGACGAGAAGTTTATCTGAGACAACCAATTTTTTGGGGATTTATTTTTTTCACATTTAAAGACACGTCACGGTCATAGTTCACCTGTGTTTCCCTCATCAATATAATTTCGACTTTTCAGTAATATTTAAAGAACGAAAATAAATATTGACAGTTTGTGGCAGGCCCCTCCAGAGGAAGCCAGGCAACTGGGGCAGTTCTCCTCGGACCTCAATCTCAAGAGCGGCTACAGGCCCCAAGTGCAAGAGTGTCCCTTTGCACCAGCTCAAGAGAGGCTCTCTCAGCAAATGGAGATCAAATAACTGAATCAGATCCTCTACCTTTATTTAATCGACGCTGTTTATTTATTCGCTGAACGCTGGGCACTTACACTGGGCCAGGGCAGGACACACATGTCTTCACCCAAATAGTTATATTCAGTCTCTCCGGTGAAGAACGCGATGAAAGCGTTATTGGAAAGCCCAATATCGACCAAAATAATTTTCTTCAGGGGGCCCCTAAATTTCTATTTTACCCTGGACCCCATCAAGACTATGGGCCTGCCTGGTTTGTGGATAATAAATCATAAAATATCGACAGTTTGTGGATACACCTCGTAAGTTATTTCATGCCGAGCTTTCGACCTGCTGACTTCGCCTTCATCTGAACAACCGTTAACAGCAAGTTGACAGCTAGCTGGCTCAGGCATTCGCCATATGAAATAATGATAATGAAATAAGTCACGTTACAAAACAAGCCTTGCGACGTTGACATTTACGTGCTGTACCAACAAACTATCGATCTTTAGTTAGATTTATAAATATGTATAACTTCAAAGAATTATTCAAAGATTTAAAGCGAAAGTAGCTTTTTTGGCCTTTGGAAACTTAATACCGAGAAGATATATCGATAATAATTCCTGGTAAAGCTCAAGGACTTCTGTTTTCCGGGAATTTCGGCTAGACGCAAAATGAAAGAGAATTTATGGGTTAATTCTTAACTTCGCATGATATCAGTTCACTTAAAATTTCATGAAAAAGAAAAGCCAAAGCCCAAATATTGCGGCTGGCATATTTTGCTGGTTTTGCTCAGATGGGTTTCAAATCAACCAAATAAAATGGTTTCTCAGGAGACACGTTCACTGCTTCGTTACAGACGAGAGCGTTACCAAGATACAGCTTGTTTTAAACAAAACAAGCAGGTTTCATATTGCTTGTGACCACTTGCTCCCTGACGTTTACCAGTCATCTTCCGCGGTGACTTGTGCCTCAACAGAGTGCATGCATGCATAACAGGTTGTCTAACTGCGCAGAATCATCCACGGTAAATATTAACCTAGCTGCTAAAACAGATGATTTTCCTGGAAGCAGGGAACGACAGAGCCATTGTACATTGTTCATCCTGGTTGGAACACGCATAAGCAGATTTGTTTCATGGATTGCCGTATATTTCGTGTTGATCCATCATGATATAAGGTAGGTAAAGCAAACTTTTATTATTAATATAAACATTTATTATTTTAATATTTCAACGATCGGGATGGATTTTACGTGATGCAAAGACAAAACAGGAAGAACGCCATTCAAATTACCTTCGTGGAAACTGCTTTCTTTAGCGAATATGCATAATGTGGATTCGGCTCGGTTACTTACCCAACCTAAATTACTTATCTTAAAGTCTCAATGTATTAATACAAAGCGTCTCACTTAGATGAGTTTATGATAAGATATACGGTTTAGGTGACTTACGCCTGACAACGACACAAACTACCGGTGAAGTCTCTTTTCAATGGCTAAGCGTGATTTTTACGAACTCTCATTAATAACTACTTTACGAGCAACGGTTCCTTCGGATTAACGCAGTTACAATAATGATCTTGATTTTAATGACTGCCAACAAAAGCTGCGATATAACAACAAATGAAAACAGCTCAAAGCTTCTTAATGCAGTTCATGAGACCCAGAGTATTGTAGATGAATAAGCGCCCATACGAATGCATCCTGCTGTATCTGCTAACCACAGAACTATCTCGGACGTACGGAAAATTGACAGGTTTTACCTTCACTTTTGCCTTAATTCAAACAATGATCAACGAGCTCTATGTCAATGTATTTGAATATCACCCACCTGTGACTGGTCAACGTCCACTCGGACTAAAATAGAGCAGGTTATCTTCAGCATAAACAGGTCATTAAGGACCATGTAAAATGTCATTTCACGAAATCCCTAATATTTTCCATTTGGAACTAAATAAGTATAGCGTACACATTTTGCGAATTTCAGGTATATTTGTTATTTAGGAAATAGTCCGAATTTTTTTCTCAATTACTATTGAGAATAAATTCTGGAATGATTGACTTTTCGATTTACTTTGGTTTACTCCTTAAAAAATTACTAGTTTTAAAGTTTAGAATTTATTAATTTCTTTATGTAAATTCTAGAATAGTATTATGTAACCTAAAAAGCTTGTTTCTGTGAATGTGTTTTCAGATTAGAGCGGTGGATGTGGTTTGGTATGTTAATCCAACTTATTGTTTGTATCCTGGACTGGTGATTCAAATGTACAGTCCATAATCCTCCATAATTTAATAACTACTTTTCACATAATTGGAAAAACAATTCAATTTCTATTCGATGTGCTGTCCGTTCATAAATATTGGGACATGGTAATACATAAAGATGACGACTGTTATAACAACTTTCTTTGGGTTAACAGTGTAACAGTGTTCAAGAGGGATTAGAGAAAATTTTCCATGCATATTTGGCTAAGCATTTACATAAAACGGATGTGCAGAACTAGTAATGTTACGAATGCTGTGCCAAACAAGTGCAATTCGTTGTGAATAAGTGCCAATTCAAGTTAAATCCAAAAGATTTAAAAACCTAAATGACCTTAACCATAAAAGAACCATGCAATAAAGTATAGTTATACTGATGGTTCCAATAATGATAATCATATCATTATCATCATCATCAACAACAACAACAACAACAACAACAACAACGGAACCATTAACATCCTGATTTATCCAAAACTCTGATATAGCTAGCTTGGTTGGTGATGGAGTGGCTACGGAACCTTTTCAGTTCCTTTTTTTCGGGCGACGCAGAACCCACAACTAATTCCGAAAATCTACCTTCCGACCAACCATTACCAGTCTCCAGTGAAGAAAATGTTCTTCATATAAGACTTATCCAAAATGAGCAGTCCATGGCTAGTTTATGGAAAAATGACCCCAATACAAGTGCCGAAAGCGAAGTGTCTAGTGAGGAGTATGTTGATGCAAGAGATTTCCAAGAAAAACCGTCCACAGTTAATTCCAGGAAAGACGATCCACCAGAACGATTGGACAGCAAAGTGCAATCCAGTAATCACGAAATCACGGCTAAATCCTCCAACGGAGATAAGACCGATGAACAGATTCAACCTATTGAGTCGAACGGGTTGAATGAAGAAGCGTCAGTGTCGCATACAGTAGTATCTAAACCAGTCTCTTTGAGTGTAAGTAAGGATTCAGCAGGACTCTCGGATGAAAATGAGCACAAATTGATTTCATTATTAAGAAACCTCGACTTAAATCCAAAAGAAAAGTTTAGTCTGAAGTCAGCTCTCACAGTAGATTATAATACAGTAAGTGATGAAACATTAACATCCCCTAGTGAAATCCCAAAATATATTTTACAAAAACTAATGATAGTAGATTACCGTGCACGTGCTTTTAAATTAGAAAACATTAGGGGAGAATTTAGTGACTCTGAGAAAGGCAGCGATGAAGACGACGATCAGGGCGATGTAGATGGAACAGGATCGGTTAATCCAATGGATGCTTTCCTTGCTCTCTTCCATTGTTGCGATGATTTTCTGAGACAAGATCTGGCTATCAAACTAACTGCTTGCCAACTTAGTGTTCCTTTCCTTCTACCTCATCCTGACCAACCTAGTCAAGATATCACCATGTTATTGTGGGCTTTGAAAGGAATCAAGAAATCATGGAAATCAATTGACGATAGCAGTGAATCATTCTCAGATCGCCAAGCATTCGTGATGGGACACCCATTTCCAATTGTTTCTTTTGTTCGAGTTGGACAAAATGGAATGTCGAAATCCGAATTACTTAATGGAGTCATCAGTGACATTAACGGGCATCGTGATTTCTTTTTCCACAAAGATTGCAAAGGTGGTGGAGTTGAACGCAAAATTGTCGACGGATTGGTGGAGCTTTGTTGGTATCTTCCAGGAGGGAGGAAACAGCAGGCATTTGAACAAGAAATTTGTTTTGCAAACTTGAGAGGAAACGCTCAAACGTTTACCAAGCAGTTTGCTGTGCTCTCAAAAATCTCTGCTGCGATATTCCTACTGCTTCCTTCTGAATACCCGGAGTACTCGACGCAGCAATTTCTAGCCAAAGCCGCGAGAAACGAAGGGAAAGTTGTCTTGGTTTTCAATCAAATGCGAGAACGAAAAGCGAAACAATACTTTGATGATCTGAAGAGTTCGAATCAAGACAAAGTTTCAATAATCACAAGAGCCTCAAAAAAAAACAAGGATGATTTTGTGGTAGCAATTCGAGCCAAGGTTGGAAAACATGCTAAAGAGGTCAAGTCTTCACCTTTGGAAGATCTCAGTTCCCTTGCTGCACAACTGAAGATCACTGTCGATAAGAGCACTTCCGATATTAAAGCTTGGTGGTACAAACACGTGGCCAAGTGGTTCAAAGATGGCCCTAAGAGTGCCAAGTCACTCTTAAAGCTGCAATCAATGGTACCAACGATTGCAAGCCTGGAACGAGAAAACTTTCATCCTACACGTCGGGGTAATAAATCTGTTGAAGAATACAGCAACGAAATTCACAGCAAAATACAGAATGCAAGGAAGTGGCAAAAAGAGTCATTGAAAGAAATGGACGAAGATGTTCGTAAATGCCTGAATTATATTTCACTGACGAGTGAACAGGAACTTAATTACACTCTAACTGCTTTAAAACACGACCTAGACAGCATGTCTCTCACAGTTTTGGCTCCACTTCAAGCGGAATATCGCCAATCTTTGCTTGAGATCCAACGAAATAGGAGAGAAAAAAGACGACAAAAATATACAAATGATGCTGAAAATGATGACCAAGAATCTTCCCGCAAAAATCGTCTTCAAGATCTTGAAGAAGCCATAAAAGAAAGCTCGTTTGGTGTAGAGCATATCTTCCGAGAGATGGCACAAATATTTCATCATACAGAAATTTGTTTAAATGATTATGCAGGTGCAGCAGCTGAGGTACTCTTCTCAGGCCGACCCCTGGAACTGATGGATGGAGACTCCTCGTACATTTCACTGAAATGGTTTAACGAGGTATTTGAAAAGCTCAAAACCATGACAGCAAACGCAAGTTTGTTTGTAATTTCTGTATTAGGAATCCAAAGTTCTGGTAAATCTACAATGTTAAACACGATGTTTGGTTTGGAGTTTCCTGTAAGTGCGGGTCGATGCACGCGAGGTGCGTTTGCTAGTCTCATTCCCCTTAGCGACTCCCTTAGACGTGAGTCGAAATACGACTATCTTTTAGTAATCGACACAGAGGGTCTTAGAGGCTCAACGGAGCCACTGTTGAGACAGCATGACAACGAGTTAGCCACATTTGCCATCGGTATCGCAGATCTTACTATAGTCAACATTTTCGGGGAAAATTACAACGAAATGAAGGAGTTCCTTGAAATAGCCGTGCATGCCTTTTTGAAAATGAAACTTGTCAAAGAAAAACGAATGTGCCAGATCGTCCATCAAAATGTTGCTGCGATCGACGCTTCAAATGAACTTGCAACGGAGCGTATGACTTTAAGAAAGAAACTTGATGAAATGACCAAGCTTGCAGCCATTCAAGAAAACTGTGAAGGCGAGTTTGAAGAATTAAACGATGTCCTCACCTTTAACGAAAATGAAAATGTATCATACATTCCAAGCATTTTGCAAGGATGCCCACCGATGGCACCAATGAATCCTGAATATGGGAAAGCCGTTCAGAGGGTCAAACACAAGATCACTGAATTAATTTGTTCACCAGAAAGATCTCCAGTTTATATTTCGCAGTTCCAGAAACGAGTCGATGACCTGTGGAATGCCATACTTCGTGAGAACTTTATTTTTAGTTTTAGAAATACGATAGAGGTTCGAGCGTACAGTTCTTTGGATCAAAAATTCCTTGAAGAGTCCGTGAAGACAATGATCACCGAAATGGCTGAGTTGGAAAAGGCAGCATCAGTAGCTCTGATGAGAAGCCCCTCGGAATGTAGAAACGAAATCTGGCAAGTGCAGAAACGACAAATTCGTGAAACAGCAGTAACCCTATCTAAGACAATGGAGAGGAAAATGGAAGAATTTTTCGACACAAGTGAAGACAAGACCACCTTGGAACAATGGCGAGAAAACACGATGATTAAGATTGGACAACTCAAAGTAACTCAAGAGGATGAAGTAATGAAAAATTGTAAGGCAGTTTTTGATCATTTACAAAGTCGACAAGAGATTGACAAGTTGAAGCTTGTTTACAAAACAAAACTCATTGAGAACGCAAAGAAATTTATTACATCTGTTGAAGCAAGTGACGACGAGAACGCTTGCGAAGAAAGATTTGAAGACGAATGGAGGAAATGGATTAACCAGGTACCTGCGAATGTTGTTAAAAAGATAGATGTTCGTGGAGAAATTATACACGTTCTTTGTTATGCAGGAAGCAGAAGGCTCAACAGCGTAATTACTGACAAATGTACATCAAGAGGATTCGACATCAAAAGTTTTGGAAACTCTCTTCCACATTTGAATATTAATTTAAGCAAGCTGGAAAAATTTAAGAACATTTTCGCACACAACCCCCAACTTACACAAGACGCCAGAATGATCATGGATAATGCCATTGCTTCTGCTATTAGTTTTGCTGAACACACTAAGCGTTCAGGTGGTCGTTGTAGCAGTCGAGATCTTCAACGATTGTATCATATTACCTTTGAAACGTTGAAAGAAGAAACGGGAACTCAGCCATTTAAATTTCCAGACGAAACAATAAGTGATATTTTACTCTACAGTTTTGCCAGAACTTGTCCTATTTTTGAAGAAATGGAAGATAATTATTATCGCGAACACGACATTAAGTTAGATCTACAAACAAATCTGAAACCAGATCTTAAGATTTATTTTCTCAACCAATGCAAGAAAATGCAAAAGGAGATAAATGCTGCCTCTTTTTTAGCAGAAGTGCTTAAGAAGGCGATTCAGTTAGACATTAATCAGAGTATGGGTCCAGCAGTTGCGAAAGAACTTTTAAAGACAAGCAAATTCCAAAGCAAAGGGCAGTTCCATGCTGAAGTACTGATAGAACTGGGAGAGGAAGGTGAATTTTCGGGTTACGTACCTTATCTTCGTAACCCAGTAGCGTTTCTCCAAGAAATGCTGCAAGAGTCAATTGTGAACTACTGCATAATAGAAGACAATCCTTCAGTAGTTTCGTTGCTTGAGAAACAAATCGAAAACAAAAAGAACATAGTTTTTAGTGTTATTTCAAACGCCAGTAGACAGGTAAGTGAAGAAGGAGGAGGGATTCATGACTGGATAGAACAATTCATGGAAAATTGCTCAACGCTCGCCATTACTAGGGATATGTTGTCTTTAGTTACGATTGACGAAGACCTGAAGGATTTCGAGTTATTTGAAAACCAATTATTAGCAATGCTGAACGACGTATATCAAGAAATAATTGATCGTGGTATCAGTGAGGATGTCCTCAGTGAATGGCAACCTCAACCGTACGATAAACTTGTTGATTTGATGTTTGGTTGTGATAAGTGCTGCCCATTCTGCAAGGCTCTTTGCGACCAAACAATTAAGAACCACGATTGTCAACACTCAACGAGAAATCACCGTCCTCAAGGTATAACTGGCTACCGTTGGGTGGATACGAATGTGCTTGTTACAACAATTTGTACCACTGAGGTGGCCGGTGAAGCACGTTTTAGGAACGTGGACACCTCAATGGAATGGCATCCTTATAAGGAGTATCAAACGGTCAACGACTTCTATAAATCGTGGTGTATCGCACCAGATCCTTCATTTGAAGCATCTTCTTATTGGAAGTGGTTTTTGGCCACTTACTCACGAGGATTAGCCGAACATTACGAAGTAAAAAGTCCGCCAATTCCAGAAGGTTGGAAGAGTATATCGTTTGAAGAAGCAAAAAACCAGATTCGAAAGCAGTACAACCTTGCGTAAGTGTCTACATAGGGTTACTGATTTAGTAATATTGTTTAGATTAAATATCACATTATAGATTTAATGCAACCTTTGCTATACATGTACATCCTTTAAATTTAGTGTGTAGTACCCTACACTTTGACAAGTACCTTTAACGATTAATTTATTGATTTTTTTATTGTAAATCTTACCAAATGATCGTCACTCGGCGGGGAATCTGATGGCTAATTCACCCCATGTTATGTCATTAATTATAACAGATGTCTACTTTAATGTGTATAGTTCACGAAACTAGATCACGTGCTTAACTGACTTTAATGTGTGTAGTTTACCAAACTATGCCATACATTTTAATTTGTGTAGTTTACCAAACTTTACACCTTTTAATGTGCTTAGTTCACCAAACTTAGATATATAGTTTAATATGTGGACTTTACCAAGCTTTGTCATGTTGTGGAATGTGTGTAGTTTAACAAACTTCTAAATGTAGATTAATGCGTGTAGTCGCCAAACTTTAATATGTATTTCAATGTGTGTAGTTTACCAAGCATTGCCATGTACTTTAATGTACGTTTACCAAACTTCGAAATGTAGTTTAATGTGCGTAGTTACTCAACTTTGCCACGTACGTTTTAATGTGTGTAGTTAAAGAAACTTTGCCACATACCTTAATGATTTACCACGCGACTTTGCAAAACTTTGGTGTAAGTATACTGTCAAACATCGAGATGAACTTTAAAGTAGTTTACCAAACTCTGCTTTGTACTCCAATGTGTATACATTACGAAGCTATGCCATCTACTTTGACATGATGCGTTTAGTTTACCAAACCTTGACATGTACTTCAATGTGCGCAGTTTACAAACATTGACATATACTTTAGTGTGTGTAGTCCACTTATCTTTCACATGTAATTTAACGTGCGTAATTTCCTACATTTTGACATGTACTTTAATGAGTGTAGTTTACCAAAACGTGTGCAGGTAAGCAAGCTTTGACATGTACCTCATTTTGTGTAGTTTACCAAACGTACAAGAGTATTACGTGATGTCAAAGTTTTACCGATTTTAGTCAGGTACAATTTAGTGCATTTATGTACATTTATGTACATTCGTGTACATTCGTGTACATTTGTGTACATTTATACTCTAAGGTGCAAATTATTTGTTCATTTAAGCAAATGACAATTCAATCCTTTCACTACTGACGGCAAGTACTCTACCATTTTACTCTGGCTAATGCCAGACGATTTTACTCGTCAGGGGAGGCTTCCAGTCACGAAATTGAATAGCCCACACTACGAACAAAGATTCTCTAATGTCCGTGAAAGCGGAACAGAGTTTGAACTCTATTTTCAAGTTTGGGAAAACCCCGAAGCCAAAGGGATTATGCAAACGTTTTGTAACCTGCATGAATGTGAAAGTTCTGTGAAGATATTCGGTTTTATATCAAATAATTTACATACCTTCGTGTAAGTGTGGTATTAAAGATTTTCAATTTAAGCTTTTTCCCATAAAATGCAATTACCTATCATGGGTAGCATTAAGGCATAATATGTTCTTCTTGTTCCGCTTTTACTCAAAGTCTAATTGCGTTTTGAACGAAATCATATTTAGTTTAATCAGTAGAGACACAAGCAAGACTGAAGGTCTTAAATCCTTTTAAAGCATTATCAAGGTTTATACCGCATGATGAGGTGTATAGCCATGCGGTGATATTTTAAGCGTCGCATAAACACGATGAAAAGGATTTGTATGTCACTTGGCTTTTATTCCTTCAACTGATGACGATGGCTGTATGTGTTGACGCTGGCGAACTCAAATGCACATTCGATTATGGCCTGTCAGTTAATAGTTAACGATAACCTTGTCAGTCACACTCACATATTTGCAACAAGTAACGGTGAACGTCTACTAATGTAAAACATTTCATGATAAAGCGAAACAAAGCAGACTTTCAAAGTTGCGAAGCCATAAAAGATCAGACATACATAAAAGATTAACTGGTGTACATAAAATATTGACAATTCTGTACTTTCGGTCTTGGCTAGTTTTCAATTGTAAAAATAAACTTTTGATGTAATGAAAAACAGAAATGAACAGGTACAAACAGAGGAAATACATCCATCTTCTTTTAAAATCAGTTCGACCACCTTCTGGATTGCCTTCATGAAACGATTTCACGATTAAATTCGATTAAAGAAGTCGAATAGCAGTTCACACCAATCTTCGAACCATGTCCACATCATCCAACCATTATTATCCAGACAATATAATATTACTATTGTGGTTGATCATGAAATTCTCTCTTCATACTGTGGATTACCCTTCAAAACCTCACCTTAAACATCAACGTATAAAGCTTTAAAACAAGAATGGTGGATACGATCATACAAGGACAAAAGGACATAAACATCAACAATAAAAAGTTAACTAAAGACTAAACCTACCAACAAGTCACCGTTCGCTATATCCTGGCTTCTCTGTTCACCAGAGCTTCAAAACTCTGTTTTCAAGGAAGTAAACTTACTGTGCCCTTGGCATAAACATTGTTCCAAATGTGAGTTTTGCTGCAAACCCAACGTGAAATGTTATGTGAATTTAACGGTTCTCGGAGAAAACCGCGGAAGTACTTCTAAAAATACATTCGATGGTCACATGTGTACCTCAAAGTACGGCTGATTGCAACATTCAAGATGACTCTGGGAGAACGACTTTAAACTCACGACCAATCCATGATTCCATGGTCAAAACATCTCGTCCATGTGGAAACGTACGACCCATGGTCATTAATTAATGGAACCAAACCGAACACCACGTTGGCATGAAGAAAATTCCAACCGTCATCTCTTATTTGTTTGTCTATTAAAACACGCCTAGTTTACGTTCCTGTCATAAAGTCATTATCTACCGGTAAATAATACCCACGAACATTTGATATCTACGCAAACTGTTATGCAGAAAATGTGAACGAAGAACTTGCAATGACTTTTTTACCATCTCTGACAATGTGGCTTCCTCAGGAGAACCAATTCATCATACCTTTTGTATTCCAGTTAGTCCGGTAGCATCAGCAGTTTCCTGAATTTGCGTGCCGAAATGTATACTTCGGAACAACTTTTCAGAATTCTAACTGTTCCATACCAAGTATGTCTTGGATTTATGATTTGACGCAACTTTAAACTATGCACCCACAAAAGTTATCGTGAAAGCTGAGACAAATAAAGATCCATTACATCACTTTCTGCGCTGTAATTAATCCAAGATCGTATTGATGAACATGTCCTACGATACCTACTCATAAAGACGATCACAAAGAAAGCGCCTCTCGCTAAAGACATCAATCTGAATGAAGCACTACATAATAAAGCTACGCCACAACGCCGTAAGGTAGATCAAGCTCCAGACAAAGCATGGAAAACACTTACTGATTAAAAAGAGACGGGTGAAAATGATTCTCTCTATGTGTACCAATATGCTTCTCGTTTTCTGTTATTCGCGATATTACACGTTTCCCATTACAAAGTTGATTAGCCAAGACAAAAAGTCCTACGATATCTCAATACAATGACTCAGATCCTTATACCTACATTATGTACATCAGTTAGGCAACCAGAATTTATGTGAACACTGATTCATGAAGCCAAACGTCCCTAACACCAGTTTCTGCGCTAAAATAAAAACATCGTGCACTTTGTTGCGACAAAAGAAAATCCTTTTCAACGTAAAGTCACCGCCTTTTAATTTCTGTAGTTTTGTAATGATATAACAGTAAAATAACAAACTTGCGATTCAAGTTTGTCAGGTCTCAAAAAAAATTACGCCATTAGCTTTTAACAGCGCTGAAGCGATGTGACCTTGAAGAAAAAGGAGGAGGCAAGTCACGGGATGAACATCCATTCTGCATCTTTACAAACGAGTAACTTCTGTATGTGTTTTTGAATAACTTGAAAGATCTGCTGAATAGCTACTACTGAGTCTAACTGCATGAACATCAGTCCTAATGAAGGAAAATAAGCATTCGCAACTTTTTTTAGATATTTCTAATTCAAAATGCAGAATGGAGTTATGTCTTGTTGACAGTCTCTTTTCACACATAAGATCACGTTGAGGCGTAACCAAAATGTGGGAAAGTCAAATATATCAGTAGATTTTAAACATTTTAAAAACTGAGCATTTCAGCGGTTGATTCATCAAAACTCGTAACAGTTTCATCCTAAAAACCAAAAACCAAAACAAAACATAAAAAAAACAGAAATGAAAAGGAAAAAGAAATAAAAAAAATTTTAATCTCTGGGTGATTGACTTTTTCATATTGTCGCATCATTTATAAAATCTTGGCAGCGTTCTTGTTGAACAAAAATGTACTCAGTACCGTAGGTAGTGTCGAAAAAAACGCAATTGTTTTGTCGTTGTATTTTCAAATTATCATGTCGCACCGAATAAGTTACTTTGGCTGGAGTGTATTTGAGGTTAAGAATTAGAATTCCTCATCTTTGTAGATCCTTTCAGACACTGAGTAGTTGATTTAGAGAAAATGTAATCATCAACTTTGTCAATTTTTCCTGCATGGTAGATATTAAGATCAGTCTTGACTTGACTTTATAAATTTGTTCACACAGTTTCACTATGTAATCATATTAAAACAGCACATTATATAAATGATTCAGAAGTTTTGCATGTTTTTGTGTTTTACAGAGTGGTGATCTTGTTAATTTGTGTTATGGTTCATGTGAACAAAAGGGCAGGAATAGTCATGCATTGCATATCCAGGGTATCTAAATCTGGGCTGCAGGAAGCAGGGGGGCTGGCATCCCCTAAATATGGGAAGATGGGCAGAGCCACCTTAAGTATTTGATATTATTTACCACTCTCAATCCCATATCAACCCTTCTCCAAAAGAGAGCATTTTATATGGCATTTTGTAATAATTAGAATTCTGTAAATTCCCACCCCAAAATGCAGGAAATAGCATTTCAGAAATTTTTGATTTCAAAATTTTCTGGGGGAGCAAACCTTTACAGTCCCAGAAATTTTTCAGCCCTTGTCATGAAACATCCTTCTACGACCTTGTACATAGATTGTGGATGGCACCTGTATCATGAGGTACTAGATGCACAGTGTATTAACCATCATTAGCACACTTGCCTGACAACTAGTCAGACATGAGTTCTGCAGCACAAATGAGGGTTGGAGCTGAATTTGCTGTGCATGTGTAATAAAATGCTTTGGTGCTTATACCTGTTGCCCATTGTCAGCATGCTTGTGTGGGATAGTGTCCATTTTACTTCTGCTGAGTAACAGAACATGCAGCACAGTACCCACAATGCTGTTTGGAAACACATGGGACAATAACCAATATACTCATCACAAGTTATAACTGCTGGGACACAGGGCTCATCATGCTCTTTAATAGCATAGTTAACCTATTTACAAACAAGGACACAATTTAGTATTTTACACTGACTAATGCCAGATAATTTTACTCATCACAAGGATGAGCCCTTGGCATTAAAGGGCTAATATGGATTGGCACCTAATCTCAGGCACAGTATTTTTCATGCCATCTGAGTGCACAACTAATTTGGGCTAGTACCAAAATTAACTCCTTGTGAGTAGTAACTGTTTGGGCACAGTACCCATCAAGTTCTCTATGAGCATAGCTAACATGAGTTGGTATCCAGCTTATGCAATGAGATTTGCAATGGTTATGTAGCAAGAAGTCGACTGTAAATATTATTTCTGGCAATGCTTCTGGCACATTACTGATGTGGGATGTATATGTTGTTTTCAGTGCTTTGGTCTTACAATTCAGATGTGTACAAAAATTGTGAGACTTGATTCCTAGTGTAACATTAGCTTTGCTAGTCATAAGTAATAATAACAGCTTTGGCATAGTGTACATTATGCTTTCTATTAGTAAGGCTGTGGGATAGGTACCCAAGTCACTGACTGTGAGTGATAGTTGCTTCTACACTGGGATCATTATGGTCAATGTAAGCAAAGCTAACAAGAGGTTTATGCTCAGCTTATTCTTGGTAAGTAATAACTCCTTGGGCAAAGTACCCAAGATTCTCACCATAAGCACAGCTAATATGGGTTGATACCCAGTTTGTTCACAGTAAGTATCAACACCTTGGGTACAGTACCCATCACACTCATTATGAGGATGGCTAAAGAGAGTGGCTTGCCACTATGCTGCATGGGTCTTATTTTCACTTTTCATCCACCAGTCAACATTTTCCAGTAGGTTTTCAACCATCTTCAAAACCGGCAATCAAAACATAGTACATTAAAAACTTGGCTGTAGAAGCTACCACAATTTCGCTAAAACCTAAACTCTCATGTACATAACTACTAAACTTCCATTGGAAACAATGGACATACCTTCAAATTCAACCATGTGACAATGTGACCTGAAAGAGGCAAAATCGCCGGGTACTCCTTTCGGCGCTAAAGTTAAAAGAAGAAATATTGGCCTGACCTGAGTAATTTTAGAAACCAAACCTGCATCCTAACTTACGTTTTGACTTTAACTTTAAACCTATCAATTTTTTGAACGATGTGAAATGGATGATAAGCAGGAAATGTGGCGAAGTATAGACCGTATATTTTGTATTGGGGATTTCTGCCCGGGATATAATTCTGTGCTACCGAGTCCACGATCATTTCGGACAGGTACAGCAGAAACATAGTAAGAGAAATAATGGTTGAATAACAAGATTTATATAAATCTTGTTAGTTTTTAGAACTTTGCTGCATCGATCGTGATCATATTGCATTTAAGGAAGATGTCCATGACCGTAGATTAACATTCTATTTAGTGGTGTGAACGCTCACCAATATTAAGAGCCAAAGGTTAACTACATGTAGATGATATAAACCACCGGAATCTGGTCTCTGGCTGTCTGCAAAAGGATTTTTTTACGATTCACTATGACCATTGCAATTGGATTTGAAGGGAGTGCAAATAAAATTGGTATTGGCATAATCCAAGATGGAATTGTACTGTCAAATGTGAGAAAAACGTATATTACACCACCAGGACAAGGTATGGTATCATTGGTATACACTTGAAAAATTAATAATGAGGTTATCTCTTCCAGGCAACGTAAACCTGCTGTCCACCAACTTGACCTTTCATTCATGGTTCAATTGACATGACCAGGGTTATGTTTTTTTCTGGAGGTAATTAACCCTCAAAGGTTTTATATCAGGGCAGTCCAGAATAATGCACCAGACACTTACATTCCTCAACTACTTCTCAGTGGGTAAAATATGCCAGACAGCACTCCATATGCTCAAAGCAGATGTCTGGCATGGATGTGAGAAAATGGTTGTGTGTTAGTCGCAAGCCTTGGTATATCTTTGGAGTAGAATGAAAATGGAATGCACCATTTGGGAATGGTCTTGGGACCATTTAGTGAGTGATCACCTGATTGTTCCTTTTTGTTGCGAGTGTTTGAGATTGAAGTAGCACGTTGTCCTATCCACGTTAAGCAAAGTAAAATTTCTGCAAACTATTTTTCACTGCTGAATTAGTTTGGAGTCATTCATTTGACATTTTTTATTTTGGATTTTCAAAGATTGTCTATTGTATCTGTGGTATTTAATAGAAAATGTCATGGAAAGAAATGAAATGATATTCATTTACTTTCTATTTTTTAATGTAGGGTTCCTTCCTAGTCAAACTGCAAAACATCATCAGGAACATATCTTACAGATTCTTCACAAGTAAATTATTAAATTCCAGTAATTTTATTTTTACAGTTTAATGAAACATGCATCTATATAGATGTAGATGAAAACTAACAAGTAATTTAGATTTGTAAGAATTATTTTAATATGTATAATGTTTAACTCTAAAGCAATTTAATTATTTCTCTGCGGATAGCATTGGTAAATGGTGTTACCCATAAATATACTTGTATTAAATACATAAATGTTGATTATCTATTTATACTATTTCAAACTTGAAATTATGAAGCTTTACTATCATTTAATTGCAAGTCTTATATACTTCGAAGAGCTCTAGATGAAGCTAAAGTCAAGCCCAAAGACATTGATTGTTTATGCTTTACAAAAGGTACATGTACACACACAGTCTGTAATTGGATTTGTTTTTTGATAAATTTAAAATATATAAATGTTTTATTCTGATTACCCTTTAGCTATGATAGAACTACTGTACTCCTTTAACTATAATACCTTAATTTCTGGAGCTGTCTTGTATTAACTAGTTGAGGCATAAGCAGGTCTTTCCTCAGTGCAACTACAGTGCAGTTGTTTATGTTTCCCAATTTACTTATAATGGCAGATATTCACTAGCACAATAGAGTAAGTGTATAAATCTGTTGGATTTATTTTATCTACTGGTACATGTAATATGCTTCATCAACCCATTGATGGTCAAGGGTTCTCTTTAGAATTTTACTCCCACTAATGCTAGAGGATTTTATTCAGCAGAGTGAGATGTCTACCCCTAAATGGGTTAAATGCATTTTTAGTAATTTCTAACACGTATACAAAATACCAACAGCGAGTAATGAAATATAATGAAAAGAAGACATGTCCTATATATTTTCCATAAAGAAATATAATGGTGACATTTTACTTGGAAAATTACACCACATTGTCTTATATATAGTAGATATAACTATTTTCAAATTTTGAGTAAACATTTTGCAATGTCATGGAATGAAGTATGTAAAACAACAGCTTAGTCATTATTGCATTCTTTATTATGAATTACGTTTGAATTTAGGCCGAGATAGCTTTTTTATTTTTCACAAAAGTGACCATTATTTTTTTATTGCACAGATTTAATAAGCTAAACTTAATCAATTTTCTTGGTAAATCATTAGGACCAGGCATGGGTGCTCCACTTGTCTCAGTTGCAGTGGTTGTAAGAACATTGGCCCAACTTTGGAAGAAGCCAATGGTTGCAGTTAACCACTGCATTGGGCATATAGAAATGGGACGACTTGTCACTGGAGCAGACAATCCTACTGTGCTTTACGTGAGTGGTGGTAACACCCAAGTAATTGCTTATTCACAAAGACGATACAGAATCTTTGGTGAAACTATTGATATTGCTGTTGGCAATTGCTTAGATAGATTTGCCAGAGTTTTAAAGGTACTGAATCATGATAGGATTCAAGCTATGCAGAAGTTCTTGAGTTTATTAAAATGTGAATTACTTTTCTAGCTTTAAATTGATCTAGCAATTAATCATCATTTTCAAACTAGTGGAAATGGGTATAATTTTTGTAACTGAGGACAGTTTATTAGTTGAAGCCCATTGAACATGAAGCTGATGCTTATTCTATTTATCTACACTGTAGCTATCCAATGATCCAAGTCCTGGTTACAACATTGAACAAATGGCTAAGAGGTTAGGAGGATACATTTTTCTGGTACATACAGTTTTTTGAATAGAAACAAATATGGAATTTTAACTCAGTTAATGTGATTCAGTATCAGTAATTTCTTTTTGATGATTTTGTTCTAGGGGTAAAAAATATATTGAATTACCCTACACAGTTAAAGGAATGGATGTGTCTTTCTCAGGAATTTTATCATATATAGAGGTACTAAGGCTGGGCTTCAGTCACCAAATCTATAAATTTTCATCTTTACTGATAAATATCTAGCATTTCCCAATTACAATTAAATCCTGTGTGACTGGGACAAAGAATGTATGCTTTTGTTCGCAGTTGAAAATATTGAAAGGATAATGTAAAAGGTATACCAGGGTTATTAGTATTTTTAGGGTTTTGTGTACTATAACATGTGGTGTATGGTTGTTGTGAAGATTCTTAAGGAGTACATGAAAAGGAATCTGCTATTAGTTTCAAAAAATTTCACAGAACTTTGTGATTTTTTTCCATAGATCTATTATTACCATAAATCTAGTAATCTTGACAAATCCTAGAGAATTTATTGGAATTGTCTCAAACTGAGAATGTTTTCAAGATTTTGTATGTTATAGTATATAATGGTATGACACTTAGGACAACTTCCTTTATTTGTACTTATGCTGTAATTCTTAAATACATGTATCCTTGAATTTCTGGTACTAAGAATTGATCTTTGTGCAGAGTACAGCTCATAAGATGCTGAAGACAGGTGAATGTACTGAAGAAGACCTGTGTTTTTCACTGCAGGTAATTTCTACTGGTTTGAACCTGGAATGGCCTTGTTTGAAAAGCTTTAATGACATATAAACTATAAGTTAATGCAATGCTATGTGCAGTAAGCCCTGAAGGAATTGATTTTTGAAACATAAATTGCAAAAATGGGAATTGCAAGCAGAATCAGTTAAAAATGAAAGTTTTAGAGGGACCAAAACATATTAATTACAACCATCCCTTGATCTCCATCATGAAGCGAAAATGTTGGTCCACATGTGATTCAGGTGAATGTACAAGCTATTTGCTGTTAGATGATGATTTTATTGATGGTAAGCCACTGTTGAATGTTAGGTAATTTTTGATAATTTAGAAGATGTTCATTAGATCTCCTTTTCATATTGTTTTCTGAGACATAAAGTGAATGTCAGTGGACTACCTTGAGAAGAGCAAAAAGTAATTTTAATCTGTTCCATATTCAGGTTGAAGCCAATCGTGGCTCCAACTTGGGCCACAGTATCTACAACTGTAATAATGTTTACTGAAATTTCCTCAGAAATAATTACAGTATATTTCAACAATATAATTTTATTTTTAGGAAACAGTGTTTGCCATGTTAGTGGAAACAACAGGTACTGTGCTTATTTAAAACTGTTGTCGGATTCTTGATTATCATTTAAAAAATCGCACAAGAAAAGAATAAAGAAAACGCGTGTGTCTTTTGGCTGCTTGAAAATGGCTACCTTTTTTGTCTTCAACTTGTCTGTTTTTTTATCTTGGCTTCAAATTGTCTTTTTGTATGTAGCGATCAGTTGTTAAATGTAAACACACACCCCGATCTTCATGATACAAACAAGTCAAGCACGTTGATGTTTATTCCTCGATATTTTCTTGCGTTCCCATTATGTCAGCGTTACATGTTATATTTGTGCATTATCACCAGCGGCTGCGTGCTGTACTACTTTAGGCTCGTATCGCTTGTGTCAGGTGTGAAAGTTTCTCACTGACTCAACTGTTTTGTTTTGTAGAACGTGCCATGGCGCATTGCAACTCAAACGAGGTCCTAATTGTTGGAGGAGTTGGTTGTAAGTATGATTTAAGTTAAAAGAAAAATAACCATATGAAAACTAATCGTGCTTGCAAAATTTATCCTTGTAATATCCAATTGGCACAAAATCTGTTCCTTAATTTACAGAGAAGCTTTTCATCCGAGGTAATTTTTAGCGTGACTTCATAACGCTAGTAGTGTTCACCTTTTCCCGACTGATGATGAGCATTATTTTACTCTGTCTAACACCTGACGATTTTACTCGTCAAAAGAGAACTCAGAGGCCGGTTGTTCCAAGCACGATTAGCGCTAATCTAGGATTACCAGTTAACCTGTTGCTTTGGTTTCGTTTATTTTGGTTGGAAAACCTAGTTCCCATTTCATAGCTTAAAACCCTTTTGTATACACCCGAAATCTGTTAAAGAAAATTCCAACTTTTCTAAGCAGTATAACTGGAAAGTTGTGCACAAAATTTTCACTAGTCCTTGGTTAAGCCAATTGCCTTTTGAACAACCAGGCCATGGTCGCGAAAGTGTTAACCCTTAAGATGCCAATAATACGTTTCTTGGTTATGAGAATCCAAGTCTTAGGTGGCAACCTTGAGACTTTGGATCAAATTCATTGACGTTAAGTTCTGTAAGAAACCCAAGTGTTGGTCCGAAAAGGCGCTTGTAAACTTATCGATTATCAGAGGGACGAAAACTAATTATCTGGGGATGGTTACCTCCTATATTTTGTGCTCATACCAATGCTGAGAATGGTTGATGCAAATGATCTTTTGTGATCTCAAATCAAGTGTTCTACAACAAACAACTTTCCCGAAAACGTTTGTAGGACCTGAATTACTTAATGTTATAACATCCAGAAATTACAAGACATGTTTGGTAGACAAAAGCTTTGTTTAAAACGTACTTTAAAGCAGTTTTTTTTTGAAAACTTTCTTCCGACATTTTCGCAAAGCACTTTGTTTCTTTACCTGCACGGAATTGTGAAGGCTGGTTGAACATTAAGCAGTCAGCTTTCTTAGTGCGATATATTGACGCGACGTTTAACGAGTTTATTTTCTCACATTTTTTTAGGTAACGCGAGACTACAGGAAATGATGGGTAGGTCACTTGAATTGATTTTCAATCTTTAATGCTTGCAGTTGAATAAAGTTTTGCGTTTGAATTATGTTATGGCACATGAATGAAAGTTCCTCCTCTGGTTACTAAATTCAGAAGAGCGAATTCAGAAAACGTGGCCGGCATAGCCGAGTTTTTTCCCCTCTTTCTAAGCAGTTTCTCTAAATTTGAAAATCGTTATTTGGAACACCGAAATCTTTCACCGATTCGTGCAACCATTGCTCGATTAGTTAGGGTAATATTTTTTGCTTACCTGAGCTTAAATTACTTCTGCTTCAAACATCACTTGAGAAGACGTAGCCCGAAATTTCCCGCCACTTTTTTCACCGTGTAACCAGAAATGCCAGATACTAGAAGTCAGCGGACGCCAATTCAGGGTTACCACCGTTGAACCCTGTAGTAATCTAAATGAATGCATTACCAGAAGGGGGACCAGGAGGCACAAAATGGGAAAAACGCGTGAAAAACTGGCAAATTCATCAAGTGCCAAAGACGACACGAAAATAAGTACGGTTTTCCCCAAGAAAATTATGTTTGTTATTCGTTGACTGCCAAATTGTCCTTTATCCAATGCATTAATCCAATGTACTCGGTCCCATCATGCGTTTGCTTAAGATGAAATCCAGTACCAGATCAGCCCGATCTGATGGTCTCATCGATCCGACTTCAGAGAGGTTCTCAGTGTGATCTGTTAACCAGGGCCAGACCCCATCGCGGCCACATACAAACGTTAATGATCCTTGATATCCTTGCGTACTCTACTCATTCCAACTTCATTGTGACTGTAACGAATATATAGGTTTTTTAAAGAACTGCATGAGGAGTCAGGTTGTTTGGTTTAGAATTCCCAGATTACACTCCTGTCTTCAGAACCATTGAGAATATTTAATTGACATCGCCATGAATGTATCCCTGTGGACTTGATACTCTCAACTGGTCTAACATCAGAGACCCTGGGGAACAATTTTTAGCTTCCACCCGAGTTAGCACCTAACTTGACTTACAGTTACCTTGAGAACTTCTGTCAGAAAGTTTTATAAGCCCCTGATGCGGGAGTCTAGCCCTTAATCTTCTGGTCACCGGTGAGGTTTTCTAACCATTCACCAACAAGGATCAGATGGTGAGCGATGGTTTCTTATGTTTGCTGAAAGGTCGCTTGCTTACATGTAGAGAGGGGGAGCCGGCTATTCCCACAAGTTAACATGAGAATTTCTAACTGTTTTCAGCTCAAATGGCCACAGAGAGAGGAGCCAAGGTGTACGCAACAGATGAACGTTTTTGTATCGATAACGGGGTAATGATCGCCCAAGCTGGTTGGGAGATGTTTCGTGCGGGACATGTCACACCTATAGAGGATACTTGGTGTACTCAACGGTAGGACTGAAAGATTGTAAGTAGGGACACACACACACACGCGCACACACGCGCACGCACACGCACGCACACGCACGCACACACACACACACACACACACACACACACACACACACACACACACACACAAACACACAAAAGTGGTTTTTGCTGAATGCTTTCAAAATTCTGCCTTTCCCATCATTACATGAATATCTGACCATACTTGCCTCTTGTGTATACAATGCGTATTTCCAGAAATAATCTATATCAAAAATGGGCAGCCCAGAACACGTCTCACCGTGTACAGCGCACTGAGTATTTGCAAGTCAACTTTGAATTATTATTCCTAATCGAACGATTGTAGTTCATTCAGTCGAGCAAGCTCTTGGTTTAAAAACCTTGACACAAGTAACTCATGGACTTATTACCTTCTGTTTGTACAGATATCGCACAGATGAAGTCGAAGTAACCTGGAGAGATTAACATAACTGTGACATCCATTCTAGGGTCGTTTGCACGAAAGAAATCAGAATCATCTTAAGTAACACGCGCCTAACGAACAGCATAAAAAGAATGTTTACTCCTTACGCTAAGGTGTGGCTTTGTACAGATATAAACAGGCTAGTTCCTCTATGTGCAACTACTCACCTACATGGTAAAAACGACCTTCTTTTACATTAAATATAAAGTTCATGCAGTTGGATTCGGACATGTTGTATGGTGTCATTTGATGATAAGGGGAGTGGCTGCATGAGACACGAACTAAAGTGGAAATTTTCTGAAAAATTACCCGAGGCCGGAATGGGCCTAAAGCCGGGTTTGGATCTGTGATCTAAACATGAAATCTGGGCAAATTTAGTCCCGATTTTCTCGTTTAGTACGATTTGTTTGAAAAGGCATATTATAATCTCTACACTCGTGTTGGTTAAAAGGATGGTTAGTACGAAGATGGTTAAAAAATTCAGCTGCCTCATTTTTGAACTCTCTACTCGGTGGTAGGAAATCATATCAAACACTCCTCAATTAATAGAAACGTAAGAATCCATGGTGCAGGATATGCAATTTGTTCGAAAAAAATTGAAGAAATCAAGTTGTTCGGACGAACAAGGTAGAGGAGAAAAACAGAACATACTTCAGATACCAGACTCAACTTATAATTTATTTAAATTTCTTTTTCCCTAAATAACCCGTTTTTCTTTATAGAGTGCGGTCAGCATTACTCCCGCAATAATTAAAAAAAAAAAAAACAAGCTTGTCGTTTTCCTCACATAATTCAATCAAGAAAACCTGACACAGGTTTTTTTTCTTTCTTTTTTATCCCATCGTACTGTCCATCGGACTTTGAAAAAAAAAATAAGCCTATATTTCAACATTGTATAACATGGAACATTTGTACCTTTGTTGAAATCTAAACTGTCGCTTTTGCCTCCTAATGTGTATGGCTTTTAAATGGCGGAAGACACACCGAAGTCTCTGTGTTCCTTCAAATTTCTACATCACCAAACAGCAGGTCTTACGACTTCTTGGTAAGGTTAACCCACGTCCTGTTTTGTTGACTTTTGCTATTTCTCCGTCGTCGGGAACGTGCTGACTTTTCGTCACCGCTGTATTTCTGTGTGCGATATCGGGACTAGAGGACGGCACAGCTCTTTTTGTTGGAAGACTCGGAGTTTCGTTTTCGTAATCTGTTGGCTTGAAAACAAACATACCATCACCTACAGATACGTACAAGAACGGATTTATTTAGCTCACAAGGAATTAGAAGCTTGAGTCAATTCCTTTCGTTATTTTAATTTATACCAGACTATTCACGGGCTAGTCATACGGAGCGGATCGGCTCAGCTAACCGGGCTGACATTTTTTGTGCGATTATGCAAAAATTACCTCGGTTAATCGCGGGCGCAGCTCGCCTCCTTCATTTACGGCGCGTGCATAGTGAAGTTGTGGCCGGGCTAGCCCGGTTCAGAGTGATCATATGGGGAAAAAATCAGCTCGATGAAGCGCGATCCTGATCGATGCCAGCCGGGATCTCTGCTAAGTGGGCTGGCTCGCTTGCCATATGATTGCACAAGCTTTTTACAGTGTGCTTAAGATCTAAAGCGAGATTTCGGCAAAACGAGTTGACCGGGCTGGCTAGCTCCATATGATCATCCCCTTAGCTACCTGGACTAATGTGTTTTTAAGTGGTTTGTCCTCAAAAGCTTTTTCTGATGATTTTAAGGTGACGCCCGACCTAAACTACAACGGCGGCTTCTACCAAATTAGTTGTTTGTGACTGTGTGTCATTGTTAGTATTTAGCGAATATTATGTTCGTGATACTGAAGTTACTCAGTGCTGGGCTACGTTTTTCTAACAACAGCAACGCAATTGTAACGAAAAAGTTGCGTTGACGGCGCGAGGATATTGCCCCCACCTGCCCTGACATCTCTAGAATTGGTTTAACCTTGCTCAGGTAGTCCTTCAGAATTCTATTCAGGTGAACAGCAGGATTGTATATGCACTGGGGCATTCTCATTAATAAGCCATTACAACCACAGTGTAAACTTTAAATCACATTCACCTTTCTTCGCTTCTGACGTTGAACTCTTTTTAGGCTCTGTGACAGGTGGTTTTGCATTGGAATTTTTGGCAGACCGAACAGTACCAGGTGGCTCAGGCGCCTTTCTTTTGTCTTTTGAAGCAAGCCTTGGTAACGACGTGGTTGTATCCGTAACAGGGTTGGTTTGTTCACCTGTCTTCTTCACTGGAGCATCATCAAGTTCAGTATTATTTGGTGATTTCTCCACGGACAGTCTTACATTTTCACTTTCCGAGTTTACCGTTACATTATCTTTAGTTGGTTCTTTACCACTGTTCATCTTGGGAACCCCAGAGGGCTCAATTGCAAGATTAATGTATGTTTTGGGTTCTCTCGACGATGAGGATAACCTGGGAGGTTTGGTAACCGGGGCTTGCTGGATGTCATTTGGGGACTCCTTATGGTCGGTGGGAACAGAGGTATTCTCCTGTTTTTCCGCGCTTTCCATGTTGTCTTTCAGCTCCTTCTCCTTACGTTCATGGATGTAATCTCCACCTACTTTTTCATTATCATTCTTTGTTTCGTCGTGAGCAGTTTTTGCCTGAAAGAAATCCGTCTTCCCATTTGTTTGTGATTTTTCGTCGGTTTTTGTGTCTGTGCTTCCTTCGCTGACGTAACCAGAGGAGCCCGTTTCATCACGTAAACTGTCGCTTGCTCTTTCGCCCACAATAACTTCCAACTTTCGAGGAGAACTACTTGTTTCATCGGGCGAATTTGCCTCTGAATCTTCCTGCGAACAAGCGAATCAGAGGGTTTGAACAACAGAGATAATAAATGGAAGGATTGAGGGCATTTGTCCTTAATTTCATTCAGTAACCGTAAGCAACTTGGCACCGCCATATTGGACTACATGTAACAAACTTTTAAGGGTTTTTTGTAGCGTCAAATCTGATGCATGGACGATGTCGATGACAAGCAGGAACGTTTAGCATCTACACTTCATTATATGAAATGGAGTCCATATTTATTGGAAATAACCATATATATGGTTATGGACCCAACCAAGACACGTTGCGAATAATGCAACTTTAAGGCCTCTTAAAATATGTACGATTCTAACATTCGATAGTTTTCTTCATGAAATATGGACTCAATTTCATGTCATCGAGTGTAAATGCCAAACGCTTGTTGAATGATATAAAGAGTCGTTCTCTGACCTGGAATTATTTTATTTCAGTTGAAGACTGTAGCCAGACAGTCGTAAGCTCGAAAATAAAATAATTCCAGGTCAGAGAACGACTCTATATCATGTATAAACCTGACCGTGCATCCTCTATCTTTGAATGCTTGTTGAATGCTTCACTTCATCGGCGTAGCCGTGTGGCAGCTCCCATGGCGTGTGCAGAACTCCTTGCTAAAGCTCTCGGTAACGGCCTTCGTAGCTCATTTGGCAAAGCACTGCATTAGTTGCACAGCGTCGCGAGTTCGATTTTTTGTACCTTGTCCCGGTTGAGACTTAAATATATATAAGACCCTGAAGAGCTCGAGTTTATTTCTGACCCAAACCAACGTCATGAGACATTTTATTGGTCCACTTGGTAAGAGATACTTTAAGACCTGGTTTTCACAAGAGACATAAACATAAGCATCACGACATACGCAAGCGCAGTGAGCATTTCATGGTCAACTAAACTTGTTGTACTTCACCAATACAAAGGGATTAACCAACCATGAAGTGCCTACTGCGCTTGCGTATGTCGTTATGCTTATGCTTATGTCTCTAATGAAAACCAGGCTTAAAGCATGGGGAAAACCGCAGTGCTAAAAAGAATCAGCATAAGAATAAAGTAAATGGTTTGAACCCGAGAGAATCGGTAAACGTTGGTGATGGTAGATCGTCCAAGTTAATGTAGTCTTGAGAAAGACTGTTGGTGATTGACGTTTGACGGCCTCAGCAGCAGTCATCTTCAGAGTCGAAAAAGAGGACTCTTTCGAGACGACCGCCGCTGAGGCCGTCGAAACGTCAGTCACTTGCACCAACACCAACAGTCTTTCTCAAGGCTACACCAACCTTGACGATCTACCATCACCAACATGTAGTCAGCATAAGTTTTAGCATGAAGGGCGACAAACGCTTCCTAAAAGTGGGGGGGACGGAGCCGGCAAAGTGATGTGGAAGCATTCCCTCTGAAAGTTGTTTTTTGTTTTAAATCTAGTGTCTATGAAATGCCTTTTCCGGCATTCTGAGATTGTTTCTTTGGAACAACATTCATACCTTATTTTTCAATCGAAACAAAGCCATGCATTTCCTCCAAAACAGCAATAAAGACGTTATAGTATGACTAAACAAAGTATTTCTGATTGTTTACAAAATGGCGTCCAAAGAACGATCGGACTGTAAAATAACTTGGCAAATTTTCATAATTTGTCATGTATTCGAACCAACAATACCTAGGAAAGAATTGGGGCTGAAAAAGCGTATATCGGAAAATCGTAAAGGTAAACATGGAACCATAAGCGCCTAGGGAACAGAAATTAGGCTTCAGTTGTCAGAAATTAGGCTTCAGTTGCATAAAGTGGAGGGATAATTATATATGTATCCCCCTCTGTCCAAAAAGTGGGGGGGATATGTCCCCCGACCCCCCAGGATTTACGTCCTTGTTTAGCATGTTAACCCTTTCTTAACCGTGCACGGACTCCACTAATTTTTATCGGAAAAATGACAAAAAACTATACTGCTACGTCGGCGGTGATGAGTGACGTGCTTGAAAAGCCAAAAGGTTGAGGAAACTGGTGGGACTTACGACAGGAGAATCTGACGTTTCGAGCGAAGGCCCTTAGTCACGCACGTTTCACTCCGACGAAGGGCCGTCGCTCGAAATATCATTATATCCCCTCTTAAGCTTCAGCAGTTCCCTCAAACCTTTGGCTTTTCTGTTTTACTCTGGCTAACCCCAGGTGATTCTACTCGTCAAGAGGGGTCGTCTGATAATCCAAAGGTTTGGGGAATCACGTGTCTTTCGCATCTTACAGTTCATGAACGGCAAGATTTCTTTGTTTGGTATACTCACAGCATTCTGCAGCTGTATGAACAAGGCCGCTCTTTCGGCTTTCGTATCTGCGTGTGACAGCTCGTTCTTCTCGTGAATACTTGATCTTTTTATGGATGAACTGTGAAATAAGCAGTTTTCACGTTAACTTCGAATAACATCAATGTGAGTTATGAAAGAACTCCACTCCAACCCTGGATCCGCGAATGGGACCCTAAGAAGATGTGGGTGACGCAGTTCTTCCGACAAAGTATTTCAAAACAAACATCAAACCAGTGAAACCACTATCTTATATCACTTACTTTGTGTTGCTTCGTTTTCTTCTTACTCCTTTTCCCTTCCTTGGGTACTTCACTTCCTTTGTTTTGAGTTCTTCAATCAGTTCAATCATCTCATCCTCTTCAGTAAGATCTAAAACAAGAGAGGAAATAGATCACCCTCGTATCTTTCCATAACATTCACCAAACAGCAGTGAAACCACCCAATGAACTGTAAGTAATGATTACAACATGAGCGGCCGTGTCGTACTGAATATAGAATCACGAGCCGAAGGCAAGTGGTTGTATATTCGATACAACACAGACGACGCGAAGGTTGTAAACAACTTATGAAACGAAAACATGGAAACATTCGTGTTCTTCAAAAATGGTGAAGATTTCAACGATTTTAGTCGAGAAAATAGCACGAAAATTTCACGAAAAGCAGTGTGATACAACCACTAGTGGTTGTAACAGCCAGGAGTGGCGCCAGAGGGGGGCAAAGGGCTACAAACCCCCGTCGGCGAACCTTAGCCCCCCCGTCAGGAAAAATTGAACAATTCGTCGGGGAACGACATACGTGGGGGGAACTTTAAATATTTGTGTTTGTTTTCTCAAACTGGTAAAAGGAAAAACGAATTATCTGCCTTAAATGTGAATAATAAAAGCGGGGAAGAATTTTTACGAGAAAATCGGGGGGAATAATGTGAAAACGAACGAAAAAGCAAACTGACACTGATGTGGCTGGGCAAGCTGGCCTAAAGCCATAATTATCGGTATCACCTTTATTGTTTTGTGGCTTTGCGAGTTTAGAATACTACGGACTATTTAAACGCGACTTCAGACTTCACTTTGTGCCTACAAATTGTTCACTTATCCATGCATACGCAATCATTTCCAAAAAAATAATACATTTTCTTGCACCTAAACCTTAGCCCCCCTGTCGGGAACCTTAGCCCCTGCGTCAGGGAATTCCTGGCGCCAGCCCTGGTAACAGCGTGATACAATCCACTAGTGGTCGAATCACATCTACAACAACTGATTAAACTTTAAATTCTCTTGCTTTTTCCTCATGAATTAT
Source organism: Heliopora coerulea (assembly GCA_030142905.1). Lineage (NCBI taxonomy): Eukaryota > Metazoa > Cnidaria > Anthozoa > Scleralcyonacea > Helioporidae > Heliopora > Heliopora coerulea. The sequence continues at coordinate 135,581 of JASJOG010000501.1, forward strand.
CAATTCTGTTCTGACCTTTCAAGTTTCTTTATTCTTATTATAATCATCTCGTATTTGTGTACTAATGGCAAGCTACAATTATAGTCTGTTGGTTTTTATTACTACATACAAAAGATAATAAAGATACGTACTCCTTGGTGGTTTTTAATCTGATTAAACTGTAATTTTGGTAATGATAAAGCACTTGTGGTATCAAAAAAAATGCCCTACACCAAAACGCTAGACAAAATATGTAATCTTTGATCTATCATCACATCCTGGGCCACTTAGAGGTTAAAGGTCATTAGTTTGACTCTTGTCTCGGTCTTTTTCTGAGTCTTATATGGCAGCTTGACAAAATTCCACAAAATTAGTGCAATCTGAGGAATCATATTCTATGCTTTATCAACACTTGTATCAACAAACATTTATGTCAAGAACCAGTAGAATTTCCACAAGAGAGTCATTTGAAAAAAAAAAGTGCAATACTAATGCCAATTGGCTCAGATAATCAACCAATTAAGTTTGATAATCATTGTACATACATGACAATACATGCACATGTAGAAATGTATAACTTTAATAATCAATGTTGAAACACAGTACAGTAGTCCCATAAAATGGAGACGTTGTTTGTTATAAGGTGACAAAACAACACAAACAACTTAATGTACCTATTGGAGTCTGTGAGTCATTTGTCCTTGAGTCTAAATCTGCTCCACTTGCTGCCAGTATTTCAAGTATGGTATCCTGAAAGACAATGATCAATGTTTCAATGCATAATTTCTGTTTCAGTTGTGACAGAGATTTGGAAAATGAATTTGTATTTTTAACAGCTGTTTTATAGGATATATGTGGCAACTATAATGAATGAATGTGAATGTCATCCCAGACTTGATCATGGCTTCAAATAAGCAGAAATGCATGCACTGTGTTTGCTGTGTTTTCCAAAATAAAGGGTGATAAGAATAGGTAAAAAGTAAGAAGAACAGACCCATATGGCATGAAAGGAGATTAGTATTTCCTATCAAGCAATGCTTTTTGTTAGATATTTCAATTAGTTAAGCATAAGTTTTAGATACATACGTGTCCCCATGCTGCGGCTGCATGAATGGGTTGCCATCCGTCGTTATCCCTGATTTCAAAATCTGCTTCATTTTCCAGAAGATACTCCACTATATTTGTCCATCCATTGGCAGCAGCCACATGGAACTAAGATAGATAAATATACAGTTCATTAAAATCCACACTGCATGTAAACAAAGAACATTGCATGAAGTTTTTGTAAAATTAACTTCACTCATTGAAGGGCAGGGCTCGTCCCTTTGACAAGTAAAATCATCTTGTGCTAGCCAGAGGATAATTTAAAAGTGTGCCCTTGCCCCTTAATGGGTAAATAAAGGACTATGATTATCAAATCAACTATTACATGTCAAACTACTTATGTTCTTTCTTCAATAATTATTATTATTCAAGAAAAAATACATATATGTCTTGAAAAATCTATCAGTTCTTATGCATGATTTAACAGAACTAGGCAAAAACCAGAAAGACAGGACATTTTGTTTGACGATAGGTACATGTATAATGAAATCTTCAACAGTATAGTAATTTAGCAATGTGAACTTCTTGATGGAAAAAAAGGCTGCAAAAAAAATACCACTTGATCTCGGCATTTGATCTTTGCTAGATCCAATACTTCCTAGACCACAGTATTAATTTTTGACAATGTGTACAATGCTTTAACTGTAAATTACAGTATTATAGTTCAGCTGTTACTTAAAAGTCTTATGTCAGAAGCTGGGTTAAAATAATGGGTGGTCTAAGGTTCTCAAGAATATGGGACATATTGTGTACACCAGATTATGCGACATGACTACACAATTGTTCAGCATTCATTTTGAAATTACCATGACTGCAGGACCCATTTTTCTTATTACACTGGATGACACCACGTGTTGGTATATATGGTTGACAGGTACAGGTATAGAAAATCTCCTACGGAATCAGTGTTCTTGTTCTTCACTTTGCTTCTAATTGATCAGTTTGCACAAATTCCATCATGCATTATAATGCACACATAACCTTAACTTCATTTGTTTGAATTCTATTCAGTTTTATTTATTACCCAGAGCTTTTTTCAATTTTCAATAGAATTCAAAAGAATAAAATTGATGCTTTGCATATAAAATGTTACATGAATGTAGTATTAATGTAATTACTGGCTCCTAACTCAGGGCTCCTTAATTTTTTGGTTGGGCTTCTACAAATCCATTTGACTCCTAAATTTTGGAACCTCTGCAAAATCTCGTATTTATTTATACAATATCAGCATCTCTATGAAAAGATGAATGGAACAGCAAACATGTAAACAACATTAAACTCACAGCAGTGGCACCCATTCCATCTTGAATATCCAAACTTCTTCCCTTTTCAACTGAATCTTTCAAGTCATCAAAAAGTTGTTTACCTTGATTTAGTCTTAATTTTTCAACAGCAGCCTCATCATAACCTAGGTTTTTAGGAAAAGCAGACAATATTTATTTGATGTTAAGATCATATATTTTCAAGTATCACTGATTACCAGGATTGTTGAGTTCATGTGACTTTTAATGGCTCTTAATAGTAAAACAATTATTTGCAAAGTTTGGAAAAACAAATTGTTGATCTCTTGACACCAAAATACCTTAATATTGAATACTGTATAATGAAATACATTGATGTTAACAATTTGCAAGCTACAAAGACAGTTCTGTGTAAAACTTGAATACTAAGTTTGGAATTAATTTAAAATAATTACAGTACATTAAAAATGCACAAGTTAGCTTGCATATTTTTTTCTTTAAATTGCTCATTTTAGGTCCCTTTTTTCCATGATAAAACCTATAACTGTTCAGTATCTGGTGATCAACAATCCCATTCTGGTTGAACTTGGCATTGAATAAATTGGTATCTGGCATATTTTTAAGATACTGACTTAGTTCCAGAAATTACATTACTCTGGCAAGATCAGAAGTTCTTTCCAATACTTAACTGTACAAGGCCTTGCAATGGCAACTCAGATGCCCTGTGCATGTAAGTAAACATAAACCCAAGAATATGAAACTAGAGCATTTTAGGGCTTAATTCTACTTTTTCTACTAACCTAACTTCAACATCTGTTGGTCCAGATATTTCTCAACTTTTTCATTGTCCTCCACAACATCAACAGGTAAATTGCCATCCAAATTTAAAGCAATGACATCTCCACCATTCTCCACAAGATACCTTATAATAGTCATGTGACCACAAGCAGCAGCTGCATGCAAAGGAGTCCATGATTCCTTGTCATGAGCATTTATGTTGGCATTGTGCTCTACTAAATACCTCACCATGTCATCACAGCCATCAATACAACTCTTAAGAAAGGAAGAAAATAGTATAAAATATTGAGAAAGACAGATTCACTGCTTTTCTTGTTTTTTTGAATTCTGTAAAAATATAGGTTAGATGATAAAACCATAATTCAGAATTTGGTATGCCAATGAATACTGAATATTAGCCAGTACCAACTACTATCTAGATGTTCTTAATATGCACACTCTCAAGCTGTTCTCTCAGGAAAATTTTCTGAGTCCCTGACGGGAATCAAACCTGTAACCTTCTGATCACCAGCAATCTCACCGGTGATCAGAAGGTTAAGGGTTCGATTCCCATCAGGGACTCAAAAAGTTTTCTGAGAGAACACCTTGAGAGCATTGCATATTAAGAACATAATTACCAAGCTACCACAATCACATCATTGATTACTATCTACATGGTTCTCTATTGTCAACGTACTCTATTATCAAGATACTCTATTCATTAACTACAATGAAGTCTTAATATTAAATATACAATAACATGTATAAACAGATATGTAGACCATAAACCTGCCAAGTGAAAACAAGGAATTTGGTACCAATAATAAATATTACCAATACTGGGTACTGCTTTCATGTAATGTCACTAAAATCTTCAAACCTTGAAGATTTTATATGTTTTACTGATCTTGAAGATAAAGTTTCCATGTAACAGAACTTTCTGGCAGATACAGTAACATGATCTTGAGTAAATGAATTTTGTTTCTTAATTCTGACAGCTGAGCTGAGCATGTTTTCTAAACATTGTCAAAAGTTTAATTTTTATCCCACTAAACTCTTTCCCAACAGTGTAAGACTTTCACTATTTTACTCAGGGAAATGCCAAACTATTACAACCATCTTGATTAAACATTTTGTTTACAGCAGTTTTAAAAAAAAAACTAACCACTTTGACTCAAAAACAAACAACTTCATATGCAGCATAGATTTTGTAAAATGACCTACAGTACATAATTATCCTTACAGTGACGGTCATAAAATTTCCTTCCAGATCAGCTAATGTATTTACATTTGACATAAATTTATACAACTTATCAACAGCTGTCAGTTCACAAGTTGTACAAAAATAATACAACATAAGACACTTTTTAACAATAATTTTAACTTTTTAACCATCTATGTACCCTCTACTGAATGAAATCATCTGGCTTTGAGTAGAAAAAAAAAATTCTGTGTGGCAGTCTCAAGTGATGATTTCCAGAGTTATTTGAGTTATTTCCAGACATTTAAATGGCAAAGAAACCCAAACTACTGAAGTTTATTGTTCTTCTATTTTGCGAGATTCAATCGTTCTCAACAACTCCTTTTCCCTTAGTGATTGCCTTGTTCCAGCGGCTAGTCATTGAGGCCTTATGTGTCCTTCCTCAGCCTGGCCTCGAAGAGAAATTAAATGAGAATACTGAGCTCACAGCCAACAAAATTGACAAGATGCGTTCAGAGAAAACATTGGTGATGGCATGACATATCTAAATAATAAATGACATTTTTTGTAGTAACGTTTGTTGCCAGATATTTCAGATTCAACATTATAGGAGGCACTCGTGTGTATTTTTGGTGAGTTAATTTCATCATTACTGGGTAAAATTGTTGGGATAATGAAGAACGGACCTTGTATGGACATGGCGTCCCGTACACAAGTTTGGAGAGCAGTCAGATACGAAAGTAAAAGAAGAGTCTCTGGAAATGATCAATACAATAGATAACAATAGTCAAATTGATGGTTAAGGGCAAGAGAAAAAAATAGTGAAATTGATGGTTAAGGGCAAGAGAAAAAAATAGTGAAACTGATAGTTGAAGAAATAAATTCACGTGAGGTGTTTTATTATAGTGACACTCACAGTAGGATACTAAACTTCATGTATCAACTTAGTCGCCTCGTTCTGTGTTTGTTTAACTAATTTCTTTTTATAGGCGTGTCTCAAAATTTATTCCGCCAATGTTCGTCAAGTTTTTACGTTAAACTACAGCAAATTGGCAGCATTTTACAGTACTTCAACGGACAAAGACAGCTATTCAGTGAAATCCCGGCGAGACAATAGCCTTCCACAATTCGAGTAAAAAGTCTGTACAAATCTGCAAAGAAAAGTTTGTGAAGACCGTTTCCAGATACATTTTTAAGAGAAACGAAGTCGGTATTTCAGAGGTACTTGCCCACAGCGGGTACCACTATAAACTATTTCCACAATCTAATTAGCCAAACATTTTGATAGTCGTTTGAGAATCTGCACCTGTAAGGGACATTCCTCGCATGTTCGAGGGGACGTTTGCCAACAAATGGTTTAGAAGCGCCACCTTCTCTTCCATGTCACAAATTGATATAGAAAAGCACCTTAAAATGTTAAT